>SRPT01000518.1:0-22714 GCA_018360205.1 Claviceps digitariae | reverse complement strand
AAAAAAAAAAAAAAACCAAACAAACAAACAAACAAACAAACTCCTAGTCTCGTCGGTATGTAGTACTTACGGCCCGTGCCATATATGCTAGTCGCATCAAGCTGATCAATAAGATCCATTCGCTTGCTCGGACGTCCAGATTTGCTTCTTGACTTGGGGGCTCGTTCCTTGTCCCGAGTCTCACGGCCTTCACGAGCTTCACGAGGCTCTTTAGCTTCCCGAGCTGCCTTTTCGCGTTGTCTATCACGGAGGCGCTTTGCCTCAATCATCTTCATCTCCTCGGGAGTTATGGGGAGAGTATTGAGGTCCATGACTGAGGACTCTGAGTTTCGTCGCGGTCGACGCTGCGGAGGTGGTCTACGGTGAGGCGAAGCTTCAGCACGAGGACCAGGCATGAGCTTCTTTGCTCTGAGGGCGTCTTCTTGCGACTTGGCAGGTCGGTGTGTATTATTGTTCTGGTGATCCTCTCCGGCGCGAGAGATGGGTAGCGGATCGGTTGGCTTTCGTTGAGCAGTAAGCGCAGGGGGAAGCCTGTCGTTGGCCATCTTGTCGTCGAGAGTTAAAGAATCCTATAATTTATAGATTGTGAGCATTCTGATCTTGGCCAGGCCCGATGCTTACTTTCAAGGGAAGAAGAGGAGGACGAGGACGGGGGCTGTACTTGATGCACAAGTGCAGTACACCCAAGATAAAACAGTCGATGGAACGTACGAATATCTCTTCGGCGGTGAGCGACTGGTGCTCTGGTCTGCTTATGAAACCTGGTGATTCGAGAGGCTGGCTTGGATTGTCCAAGAATGGGTTTCGGGAAACTGGTCTTTGCCGGCTGGCGGGGTCATCGAAAGGCGACGTGGTTGGGGATGCATAGGCGGGATCCAGGCCAGCTGGAGAAGCGGCGCGATTGCGAAAGGGATTGTTTGAAGATAAATTGACGGATAATCCAGGAGAAGGAAGTCGCCCTGTAAATTTTTTTTTTTGAAAAGAGATGTCAGTTGGGCTTAGGCTCGAACGGACTGCAGGCGCACCAAGTCGGACGACTTGAAACACGACCGTCTCCTCCCACATGACACAACAGCGAGCTTGTTCGTTCTGTGTGCGGCCGATAGAACAATGCGCACGGCAAGGTAAGAACCTTTTGAGCAACAAAAATTTATCGAGCGGCAGCCCTGGCTAGCAGGCAGCGGCGACTGCTTTGTTCCCCCTTGACAAGGAGGAGACGGGGGGGTTTGATGTGGCGAGACAAAGGACCGTTATGCGGCGCTTGTCAAGCAGAAGTTGCTTACCTTGCTGGAAAGATCCTGGGCCAGACATTTTGACTGGTCAGAAACAGTGACAAATTGACGCTGTAAAAAAGGATGCCTGGCGAATAAGGAAAAGGAGCAAAAAGCGTTGTAGAGCTGACACCAGAATTCTTCTATCTCTGTTGAATGGGTTAAAATTGCTTGAGCCTTTAAGGGGGTGGAAAAGGCCCAGCTTCGTTGCCAAAAGGCCGAAAGTCCTGAGGATACGACACGAGTGGTACGGCTAATTTTCCTGATTGCCGTGAGATTTTGGCCGAAGGGGGGCTACAGCCAGCGAATGGCGGGACGCTATGAAATCCCGAAACGAAGGGGGGGCGCGTTGGTTGATGGTTGAAAAGGGCGAATTGACCGGCGAATCGACAAAGGGTGCCGACACGTAAAATAAACAGAAAGGGGTAAAAAAAAAGTTTTAAAAAAAGCGCCACGAAAATGCGTCGCAGGCCCTGGGGAGTCGACTGTGTAGCCAAAAGGGGGCGCGCAAGATCAGGAGAAGCAAAGGTTGAGGAGATTTGATTTGAGGATTCTGGTCTGGTCTGGTCTGGTCTGGTTGGCCGACTGGATGGATGGATGGATGGACACAACAGACAGAATCCGCGGCCAAAGGGAATGAGCGACCAGATCGCGCAGGCACCTGGAGTGCTCTTGGGGATACCTGGGGGCACCTGGGGGGCTCCTGGGGGGCTCCTGGGCCGGTTCCTGGTGATACTCGGGGGACCCGGGCCAGTCTGTCAACGGCAGAACGCAGGGCGGTCGAGACACGGATGGCTCTGGCAACAACAGCTTGGGCCGCGACCGAGAGAATGGATTGATTGATGGCAATTTGCAACAGACGCAGAGCAGCAGAGGCCGGATTCTTTTCCACGGTTCGAGACGTTGTTTGTTGTTTGTGCAGCAGAGGGGGGATGGGATGATGAAGGAACATTCAAGACCCCCCCCCCCCCCCCCCGTGCAGGAGACAGGATGTTGCTCATTGAACTTTGACTGCCCGTCCGTTGCCCATCCATTGCCCGTCCATTCAATCTTGTCGGTCCATTGCCCCGTCGATGAGCAAGGCATCGGCGCCCCCAGTGGAGACGGGACTAGGGGCCTCGTGGCTTGTTTGGAGAAGACCAGACTGGGCCAGACGGTTCGGCCGTCGTCATCTTGTTGCATCGTTGAGAAAGGAGTCGTATCCTTTGACGTTTTTGCTTTGCATCCCATCAGATCATGGCCCATCACGTCCGTCACGTACTAGGTATTTGTACATATACATTATACATTGCGTGCATCACAGCATAAGTAGCGATAAGCAGACATGGCTGGTTGCTACTCGGCGGCTGCTCCTGCCTGGATGCCTGAGAGATGGGTGCGTGAAAGGTGGATGCCTGAGATGGCTGCCTGAGATGGCTGCCTGTGGATGCCTGGGGTGGATGCCTGGGGTGGCAGCCTCGGATGGATGCCCGCCTGAGGGATTCCTAGATCCCGAATCCTAACTCCTGAGCGAGCTCTGCACGTGAGATCCAGCCCAGCACCTACTTAATCAACCCATTTGGTCAAGAAACCATCAGACCAGCTAGGCTGGTGGCTGAGCCAAACGACCTGGAGCACTTTGATGCTTGGGTCGACTGGCGTCATCAGGCACCGCACTCAGGAACAACCTTTTGCCGGCGGCAACGAGGCTCGCTCGCTTCGTCAAATGAATTCATTCGTCTCCGTCACGCGACCTCGCCCGGTGGGTCGCGTCATTTGCCTCTCGAACCTGTCGAATGCGTCGCGTTGCACGGTAGAGCATGAATGAGTACACAGTCTCGTCGTAGATCTGCTGCATTGCGTACATGCATGAAGTACATTCAACACGATATCAAATAGCTCACACTGCCACTGTCAAGACTGACTCGCGACCGCCGAGGCCACGACACGCCAAATGACCATGAGGCTTCCAATGCTGTACGATCAGCCTGCCAAGCCAAAGTAGGTCTGGTACTTGCCTTAAGTACTTTATGTATCATGTACGACATGTAGCCTGTCTCTTGCAGGGGACCGCAGGGCAAAGGCGGTCTACGAGTACCGAGTACTTCTAATCTGCGGGGAAGATGCCCCGCTCATCACATTTTCTCAACAAGGAGTCGAGGGTCGAGGACCCCTGGTGGCTTGTCGATCTTGACGATTCAATACTTGTCATTTATACTGTGGTGCCGACGTATTATCCACCAAGAGTACACAAAAAACAACAACAACAACAACAACAAAAACACCAAGAAAAATGCCAGCTACAGACTCTCTCCGTAAGTAGTCAGAGCCCGTAACCTCGTCTCTCCAAACTCCAGACTCCAACCTCTTGTCGTCGCCCTTTTAAATCCGCAGCAAAAAGTTGACGCTTAGCCCCAACAAGAGCCCCCTCTGACGCCGGCCGAGCGTGAGATATGCAAATCTTACGGCGGCTGGACCAATTTCATGGCCTCCATGGGCCTCAAGCCGTGGGTTAGCGACGACGCAGAGGAGGGCAAGGCCATTCTCGCAGCATTTGCGAGTGACGTGGAGGCGGAGAAGGGGAACAAGTAGTCGTTAAGAGGCGGCGTCATTTGTCCCGTGCCTTGTTGAGCTTGTCGGCTCTTGATGATGGGTCTGGGGTTTGGCATGTGCATATGCTTGGCTACGGATTATGTATACCCTGCTGGTAGTTTTTGTTCATTATTACCCGAATCGCCGGTTTATGCGCATTCTACCCAAACATGGTCACATGCTAGCTAGCTGGTTTCTGGACGCGCGAGAATGAATACTATTTTACTGGTACGAATCATGAACATGATGGGTTTCTCAGTCTCTGCCCGCCTCGAATTCTACCATGGCAACCGCAGAGGTGTAGGTTGATTCCGGCCCATGGTGAACTCAACAGTACCGATATCGCCTGCTCAGAGACACAATGCTCCCGAGTCAGCAACTCATTCTGGGGAGAATCCGCAGGCCATGGTAATCTAAGACAGGACAACAAGCACAAATCGTGAACTCACGAGGACCTCTCGGCGCCCAAAACTCGCCAGATTTATCCACACTCAGCTTCTTGATCCAGTCCACGAGCGAAACAGCAGCCTCGTCCGGCGTGACGGCTATAATGATTGTTGGAAAAAAAGAGAGAGAGAGAAGAGAAAGTGGTCAAAAACATGTCAGCTCTCATGCAAATATCAAAAAAAAAAGAAAAAAAAAACAGACTTCTCACGTACCTCCCCCCTCATCCCAATACCTGTCATACCCAACCCCCCTCGTCATCTCCGTCCTCATAAACCCCGGATGAACCATGCAAACCACCACCCCCTTCTCCCGCAGGTCCAAACTGAGCAACCTGCCCACCATGTTCAGCGCCGCCTTGCTCGCATGATGGCCATAGTTGCCGCCCCCTTCCCTGTCGTGCCGCAGACCGATGCTGCCCGCCTCGGAGGACACGAGGATGACTTTGGAGCACCACCGCAGGAAACCTGCGTTGGCGAGTCTGTGGACGATGAAGACGGGCGCGACGGAGTTGATGGTGTACATGCGTAGTTGTTCGGACCAGCGGGGTCCGGAGTCACTGCGGAAGTCTTCGGTGGCGAAGTAGCCAGCGGTGATGATCTTGAAAAAGGGATGAGAAAAAAAAAATGAGAGTGAGAAAGAGGTTGAGGTTGACAGGTTTTAGCTGCACATCATGCACAAATATATCCTGATGCTCAAGATGCTCGCATTACAGAAAAAAAAAAAAACAGTAAAAAATCATCGCAAGACAACTTACAACTGCATCCAGCGCCGTCACATTACCGCCCATCCCGCTGACAATGTCATCCCCCACCGACTCCTCCATCAGATCCACCCCCGTGAGCCACTTGACACGGTCTGGAAACCCATCCGGGGGGCTGCTCGACCGAGTAGTCCCGTACACGACGTTGCGGCCGGCAGGATCCATCTCCTCCGAGGTATATCGCCTGACCAGGCTGGCGCCAAGGCCGCGCGTAGCACCGACGATGAGGAAGGACGGCATGTTTGTTTTTCTTTTTACTGACTGGGCGAGGGTTGAGTGATTTTCTTCTTCTTCTTTTTTTTCTCTCTTTATTCTTATTATTTTTTGGGGCGGAGAAGGATGGCTTTTGTGTGTGATGGGTACGTGAGTGATGGAGAAGTGAGAGTGCGCGAATATCAAATGGAGGGACGGGAATGGATTTGAGGAGAGAGGAGAGGGGAAATGGTGACATGAGGCTTAAACGAGGTAATGAATGGTTGGTGCTGCTGTGGCCGGTAATACGCGCCCACGTCAGGACATGCACGGCATGAGGGGGGTCCGACGGACACATGTCGAGCTCCTGTTTTGTTGCCTTTTTTTAAAAAAAAAAAATTCTAAAAATAAAGTAATAAATAATCAATAAATAAACACCTTAAAAAGAGTAAAAAAAAAGGAGAAAAATAAGAAAGCTTAGAACATCTATCCCATCCCATTCAACGCCCCAACACAACAAGTGTCCTATCCCTTTGGTGCCGAGAAGGCTACACCTCCGTACCTATCCATATTCTCTTGACTCTTATTGGATGAGCTGCGAAAAAATTATGAATAGGTACGAAGGTGTAGCCTTCTCGGCACCAAAGGGATGCAAAATGCAAAACATACAGTCCCCACGCCTCACGCCTCACGCCTAACGCCAGAATTGTGCATCAACGGCTTACATGAGCAGCTTTGTGGTGGTCTTGGCCCGCGTGGGATAACTATACTGCTTACGAGGGGAGCATATTTTATTCTTCTTTGTTTTCGGTTTTCGTATAAAAAGGCAGAAAAGAAACCAACGCTCCGGAATGGACCGAGACGCATTCTGGGGTGCTGTAATAGCATTTTACAGAAAAGAACTGCAGCAAAGGGACAAAAAAAAAGATAAACTCCCTCGACTCTTTTATTTAAAATTAAGTACACATGGAAACAACCCCCCACATGGTCAGAGTCTCCCCGCTGTGTCAATCATGTCTTGTCTCGTGGCTATTGCATATATATAAAACATGTATATGCATGTAATCCCTTTCCCTGCCAACGCCAAGTCCCCGTATAAAGAAGAAAGAATCCAACATAATCAGTCCTCATCGCTTAACCCATACTTGCCCCCTCCCCAATGTTTCTTTCTGCTAGAAAAGGATATCCACCTCCCGTCGCAGCATCTTTCGCATGAATACATTCTTTTTTCCATTTTTTTTTTCATATTCAACACGTGTCCAAACTCCGTCGCTCCAAATCTCCATACGGCGCACGAACACACTCATACACGCACAACGTACACGCACAACATACACGCACACACAAGCCCATCTCCGTCATTCATGCCTTCACCCTTCAAACTCAACCACACCTGTTCCCGGCGGTGCCACCGTCCCAACCCCCGGCCGCCCTTTTCCAGAATCGACGGCATCAATCAGACTCTGGTCATGGTCTTTCATAGTGCCGGCTCCAGCGTCTAATCCGTCCAACAAGTCACGATCTGAGCTCTTGACGGATCGGTTATCCCCACCTGCATCTTCAGGGCCCTTTCTAGCACCAACAGCGATGCCGATATCGTCATCGTCTTCGTCTTCTTCATCGGCTCGTTGACCAGGCAACGCGTTCTTCTCCAGCTCCTTCTGGGCCTCTTCCATACGGCGTCGTACTTCAGTTGCCACACGCATACCATCCGTCACGATATTGTCCAGAACACCACGCAAGCCTCTTCCTGCACCATGGGGACCGGGTTGAATTGGAATCGGCGGTCGAGAGGTGAAGCCGAGGCTGGCAAAGGTCGTCAATGACGAGGTCTGCGGTGTCAAGCCGGCGCCATGTAGGCCTTCTATTAGATGGAATGAGCAGGGGAACGATGATTCAAAGAACTGCTCCAAAAGTTCGTCCGCGAGAACCACCATTCTGAATGTCGGCAGTGTGATGTGCATCGGCTGAGCTGGGTTGAGTGCCGCATTGGCAGCGACAGACTTTGCCTCGGATGCCCGACGTCGAAACTCTACCTTGGGACCATCGGTCTGGGACTGAAAGCCTGTCTGAGTTTTCGTCTGAAAGTCCATCATCTGCGGGTTTGTCGGAGAATCTGTCGCCGCAGTCTTCGACTGGGAAGCTTTGGAAGGAGATCCCGCAGGTGATTCGAAATTCAAAAGATCCTCCTCGCCATTTTCATCATCCTCTCCAACAGCGAATGCGTTGATATTGGCATTTGCATTGGTATCTGCATCTGCATCTGCAACTCCTGGTGCATCTTTAAAGTATTGATTCTGGGGGCGATCCGGATCAGCGTATTCAAAACATCGACGGATAAAGCCGCTGACACTACCCAGGAACCTCTCATTTACTGGCACGCTCGCCGGCAAGCTCGGCTGGGAATCCTGAGCGTTGCCAATCTCACTTTGCAGAGTCACATTCGAGGCACTAGGGCTGAGACTTCCTTCGAGGCCACGACGTGACAGAAACAGCAGCGCCTCTGAAATACGCAGGATGCCTTCTCGGTCTACCTTTCCGTCACCGTCATCGTCGTAGAGCTCGAAAAAGTACGTAATGGTACCCATGATGTCTCCTTTGCCCTTGATGCCTGCCAGTCCAGTGACAACCTCCTGCAGACTCAGAGCCGCATTTCCATCCACATCCCATTTCGCATACAATCGCCGGAGGAATTCATGCTCTGCAGGCTCTGGGCCGGATCCCCAAGATGATATACTGCCGCCCGGAGTCCGTCTTGCGCTATGTAATTTCGTGAGCCTGTCCTCCCCAGACCCGGCATGGTTTCGTGAGTTTCCAGGCGAATCCGAGATGGCCCATTTGCACATGCTGGCCAGAAACTCCCGGAACGCGTCGTAATCCATCCGGTTCGTACTGGGGCCGAGTCCAACACGACCCTTTTCTACGTGGTCTACGGGATTGGGTGTGGCGGCGAATATTTCCGACGCTCGCTGCCTGCTGATTTTGGCTCGTCTCTTAGCTTCTTCCTGAATCATCAGGTCACGCTGCTGCCTTTCGTAAAGAATGCTGTAAAACCTGTCATAAAGTGCGCCTAGCTCGTCATTTCCGAGTATCTTGCTGTCGGGTCCAAGATTCCGGATTGCCGTCCTCTTGGCAAATGTTTCAATATTGTTCAGGACAGCATCCTTCTTCTTCAACCGCAGTTCCGTAATGCTGCTGTGCGTGATGCCCGAGAACTCCTTGAAAGCAACCACCATGAGTTCTTGAAATCTGGTTACGGCTCGGAGCTTGGGATTTTCTGACTTGGGATGGGCCGACTCGTCTAGTCTCGCAAAATACGACTTCAGCACAGAAATGAACGCTCCGTCATCAGCGGCGTCCAACAAATCTTCGCCGTTGATGCGAAGAATAGCCAGACCAACTTGAAAGAGCACCTTTGGGCCTTCAACAAAGAAGACGTCCAATACTCGAAAAGCGAAGATCAATGGCATAGAGTTGATGTACAATGACAGAAACCAAGGCAGTGAGACGACTGACAGTTGTATATCGCTCTTGACCAAATGCTCCCACAGAATTGGCATGGTTCTTTCAACCAATGATTCAAACACCTTTTGGTCCAGCAGTGTTCCGTACATGGTGGTCGAGTAGTAGCCAGGTACTAGCCGGTCGCACAGAGATGACAGGAGAAAAAACGCTTGAACCTCAGACATGTAGATGAGTAGAGCAGCCACGACAATGTTCATGGCTTGACAGTACCCGACATCGGGGTTTACCCAGCTGTATGCGGTCAAAACCCGGCGAAGTCTGCTGATGCCTTCTTCACTCTGGAACCCAGGATATTCTGGCAAGCTTCGGTTCAGATCCTTCTCAATTTCGTCAATGGCTAATGACTCCTGTCCTTCAAACTTGGCCAAGGTATCGGTGAAGAGATTCGGATTTTCCAACCGCAGATACAGGGAGCCCGAGGTAAGCTCCCAAATCTCCCCCCGCAATCGATTGGGCAATCCGACCCGGATTAATTTATGAAACGTTGGCTGGCGAATCACAGTCGCGCTCCTCCCATTATCTCGGAGGTATTCGGCCCAAAGCCGTACTTTTGCTCTGTCCCGTAGTTTCTTCGGGTCGCCAGGGTATCTGAAAATCATTCCCAGTCCAGCGTCCGGCGGGTTGGCATTCTTTCTGTCTTCGGACCGTAGCAGATGCTCAGAATAGCATTCTGCCACCACCTTTCGTAGTTTGCCGACATTTCCCACGCCAGATCTTAATCCCCTTTTCAAGCCATCGCAGAATCGTTCGCAGTCAGGACGGGAGCTGGCCAAGTGAATCGTGAATCGCTGCTCTCTACTTTCCTTTGCGTCTTTGCCTCCGTCCTTGTCCTTTATATTTTCGGCCAATAATCCATTCCAGGTCGTGATGGCGAGAGCAAACTAACATGAAGAAGAGAATTGAAGAGAGGTCAGAAACAGCTCTTATGTGACTGCGCATGACAATTTGTGGGGGGGTTCCTCCCAATCGAGATGGAGGAATACGTCTTGATTGGCATAAACGTACCTGGAAATTTTGACTATTCAATCTCTCGACCCTTCTAACGGCGCACAATGGAAACGTGAAGCCATTCCCACACGGACCAGCGCCATGAGTCTGTCCTGTAAAGGCCAACGACGTTGAGGTGCTGGCAGTTTGGGCAAAGCTTGATGGTGTCGTTGAAAAGCACAGGTAGGCTTCGGATAAGTGCAATTTTCCGACGTAGTGCCAACCTCGGTCATGGTCCTTGTCGCCCTGCGTTACGTTGGACGGCGGGATGGTGAGCTCGGCATTGATCTCGTATAGGGGGTTTTGGGAGGCGGGCAGGCGGAACTGGTTTTGGAATAGCGACGCTTTGGAAGGATTCTTATCGGAGCTCGAGAGATTGAGGCCTTGGGTCGGGTCAATCAGCTGCTGGGCCTTTTGCACGATATTGGTAAAGTTGGAAAACATTGTCGCAATCATATCAACGCCGCATGGCGGTGTCAAAGAAAGCGAGCAATTCGAATGATGAGCAAGGGACAGCTGATGCGCCGAGACTGCGTGGAAGGAAGAGACTGGAGAGATGTGTGTGGCGAAACGAAGGCAGGTGCAGCGTCTATTGTGTGTGTACACAGAGGTATACAGAGGGGACGACCGGTCAAGAGGATGATGGCGTTGTTGTCAAGAAGTGAGGCGTATGGTGAGACTGCATGCAGGGGCAGGAATGTATGAGCTGGTGCGATGGCATGAGTGACGGGACGTTGAACGGAGGTGACGGCGAAGGTAGACTCACTCGGCTGCAGACTGTATGTACACAGGCAGTACTAGGCTGTACGCTGTACGCTGTGGCTGGACCAGACGACGAGCCAACAGCACTGGCTGTGCGCTTGGCTGGACAAGGAGCTGATTGGTCCGACTGCAGGCTACGCGGAGCGCGGTGAGAAGCATGTGTCAAGTCTCAGGATCAACCAACCCCTGCGCTTCTTCCTGGCCTGCATTTCATGAGGCTTACTTGCATATGTACTGTATCTATCATTCGCTGCAAGAAAAAGATAAAACGAAGAGGTTTATCATTTCTCCCTGGATTGCTATCGAAAAAAAAATATGAACAAAATGAAAAGTTCGAAAGGCAAAAAAGGAAATCTTTTGAAGCTGACTCCGATGCGGGGAATCGAACCCCGATCCCTGCGGCGCCTTTCGTGATGGTGAACCATGAAAGCGCAGTATGATAGCCACTACACCACATCGGATGTTGGATGCTGGATTCCCGATATATTTAATCTATAAGGTCTTCTGTCACAGGCCTCGACCCTTTGGAGCCTAAAGTTACAGAATGTCGTGTGCTGAATTGCTAAAAAAAGCCATCTCGGTCTATTGTCTGCAAATTTCTCAAGATGAGACCTCGACTCCTTGTGTAGATCGGTGGAAGCCAGCCAGATGATGCGCCCAATACGCGAGCACTGGGCTGGGCTGGCTGGCTGATTCCTGCCTTTCTTCGTCTGTTCGAGTCTTCCTTCCTTCCCATCCTTGCCCTTTCCTCCCATCCTCCAGGTCCGCTCCTTCCCTCCTTCTTCTTCCCCTCCCCTCCTTCCCCTCTTCCCCTCGGAGCCCCGTGCCTGCCTGCCTGCCTAGTTCATGAACCTGTTGCGTCATCGGCGCCTGTTGGTTATTAGCCTCGCGAGATAAATGCCACATGCCATCCCCCCCACGAGGGGCCCCCCCCACGATGCCCCGTCAACTGTCATCGCCTCCCATGTGCTCAAGCGCCAGTTGATGTAGGTGCGTGTAGGTGCGTGTGTCTGGGGTGGGGGCGTCGTTGGGTGGCATTTCAAGGCATTTTGGTGCTTTTTCGTGCCGCGTCGTCTCCAGACTGGCGGGGATCGTCGTTTATCTTTTACAGTTGGGATTACAGTGACATGCATGAAGATGTAGGAGGTATGATGTACGTATGTGTATATGTAGTATGCACATACCTAGTAGGTATGTAAGAAGGTATGCTTGTATGTATCTGGTACATGCATGTTGATCTCATCCCTCCGAGATCTGTCACCGCATTGGCACGCCCGACGTCACGCATCGTCGTCACCGTTCTGTCCAGACTCCAGGAGACCGTTCACGACCGCCCACGACCGTCCACACCGTCCAGGCCCGCTCACCATGGCCGCTTCCATCCATTTCCGTCTGACGGTTGGCCTCGTCTCCTTGGGATCAACCGCGTCTTGACCAATGCGCCTAACCCATCATTCCATTTATTCCACAAACAGTCTTTTGTCACTTGTTCCTCCAACAAAACCGTTGCTGCCAGACTGCCTAGTAACTTGCTTTTCATCGCCCTTTGCCCCCTTGCCTTCTTCGTTATCCCCTCTCTGCCCCTCACAACAGATTTTGTCAGCCGCGCGGGAAACCTTGGGTCGGCGCATTACTCGGTAGCTTAAGCCCAGCGCAAGCCACGGACCGATCTTGGAGGCGTCTCTCCTCGTCAGCGCGGGAAAGGCGTCACGATCTAGTTGCTTTACCTACGGCACGGCTTCCGAGTCTAGGGCCGTCCGTGACTGACTGGGACTGCCAAGTGATTCAACGGCCTCTTTCTTGTCCTGCGTCATTCGCAGGTAAAAAGACTCGCTCTATACTGCGGCCGCCGCTCCCTGATCTTCCCATCTTGTTTGCAAACTTCAAGGGAGAGGGCAGCAAGCTGTCAGCACTGAGCACACACCAGCACACATCAGCACACAGCATCAGCACCACAACTGCGTCGATTGCAGTTGCAAGACGTACCGTACCTCTCATTATTCGCACATGTGTTGAATATCTCGGTGCTTCAAAAAGTGGCCATGAGCTGAACCTGAAACAAATTTGCACAAATTCAGTGTGGCTTCATTCAGAAGGGAGCGTCTGTGACGATTTTACTCACTGAGCCCAGCCGAACCGTAATAACATTTGTAACAAAGACAGTATTATTCTTGCTTGTTACCTGCCACAGATACGACTCTCAGGTAATGCTCATTCATTACCCCTGCCTTGCATATGACCAAAGAGTTTTCTTCATATTTCGGTCCGTCGCTTACCTCCAACGACTACTTCGCCAGGCCATCATCACCTAACGCAACGAGGACATACTATTCGAACCCGACTTCATCTACGACTTCATTTTCGTCGACATGGCCGCCACAGTAGCACACTCGCAGGCCCCCGCTGCTTTGTCTTCATCGATAGGTCTAGCTTCAGCAGCGGTATCTGGGCCTCGCGCAGCGCACGAACATCGTCACCATCAACACGGTCATTATCAACCGCAAGATGTCTCAACAAACTCAACAAGCAGTCGACGGGTCGAGTCGTTGCCACGGACACAGAAGTTCAACCCTAGTAATTTCAAAGTAGTTCGCACTCTGGGAACAGGTTGGTGATTTCCCCATCGGAAGTGCGAAGTGGAGTGAGAAGGCGGGTTAAAAGAAAACTGCTGACCCAAGTCCTTGCAGGTACATTTGCACGAGTCTGCCTTGTTCGCCCATCAGATTCTCCCGACATCCCTCTAGAGCAAGATACCACAGGCAATGCCGAGGTATATGCCCTCAAGATACTGCGCAAGACTGAAGTCATTAAATTAAAACAAGTTGATCATGTCCGCCACGAGAGATCCATTCTGGCCGACGTAGCAGGCCATCCATTCATCACCAACCTTCTCGCCTCGTTCTCTGACCACGATTCTCTTTACATGCTTCTCGACTACGTTCCTGGTGGCGAACTGTTTAGCTACCTCCGAAAGTTCCGCCGATTTGACGAATCGACTGCCCGCTTCTACGCTGCCGAGATTGTGCTCGTCTTGGAATATCTCCACGAGCAGCAAGGGGGCGTGGCATACCGTGACCTCAAGCCGGAAAACCTCTTGTTGGACAAGGACGGCCACGTCAAACTGGTGGACTTTGGATTCGCGAAGCGCCTCGGCTACAAGGGCGACCATCCTGTCGAGACGTACACCCTCTGCGGTACGCCCGAGTATCTCGCGCCAGAGGTTATTCACAACAAGGGACACACCACGGCAGTGGACTGGTGGGCATTGGGAATCCTGATTTATGAATTTCTCACGGGGTATCCACCCTTTTGGCATCAAAATCCCATTGAGATTTACAAGCAGTAAGTACATGCGTCATCCTTGGCCAGAGAGTGAAGAGACGAAAAAGAAGAAGAAGAAGAAGAAGGGGGGTTTGAAGGAAACAGCAACGTGCAGATACTCACCCTCCAACTCTTTTTGTTCTTGCTAGGATTGTAGAAAAGCCCGTGACATTTCCCAAAGACCCCCCCTTATCAGATCCAGCCAAAGACATCATCCGCAGTTTCTGCACGGTGGACCGATCCCGCCGCCTCGGCAACGTCAGCGGTGGCGCCAGCCGCGTCAAAGCCCACCCCTTCTTCCAATCCATAAACTGGGACGACATTCTCAGCCGCCGGCGGCAAGGCCCCATTGTTCCGCCGATACGGTATCCAGGCGACGCGCAGTGCTTCGACACGTACGCGGAAGACGATGGCAAGAGGGACGCCTACACACACGACATGGCGCAAAAGTACGAGCCGTACTTTGCTGACTTTTGATGGGAATCAAGTTTGTATCTTTGTGGCGGCGCCACTTTAGTATAGCATGCAATTTCATTTTGGAATATTACCGATGACGGCGGAAAGAAATCTTTCAATCATATGTTTCTCTTTTCTCTTTTCTCTTTTCTCTGAAGAAGATGGTACTCCATCATTTTGCATCAGTGTGCGTGTGCGCCTGTTTTTTCCGACATCCATCGCGCAGCAAAGGACCCAGTGTCGTGGACCTACGTAGGATGTGTGAGAGATGTACGACAGTTGTGTGACGCAGGATGGATAAATGTGTGTAGGTATGTACGTATAAAAATATAAATATACATATATATATATGACATTGTAGACATTATAGACATTATAGACATTATAGACATTATAGACATTATAGACATTATAGACATTATAGACATTATAGACATTATAGACATTATAGACATTATTGGGCATACAGACGGTATGGAGCATATAGACACTATAGGAAACACAGATATGATAGAAAACACAGAAAAAAGACGGATAAAAATACACATATACACATGTACATATAAAAACAAAGCTATCCCGTATTATAAAACCACCAGCTCCCCATCCCCAAAACCACCAAGGTAGCCAACACCCAGGCTCCCTCCTTGGTGCTGCACAAAAAGGCACTCCATCCTGTCATGAGTTCCTTCCGCCGGGCTGCCCTCCTGCGGGACCAGGCCTCCGGGTCAACCTCGACGGGTAACTTGGCGCGCGGATCCGACGACCATGCTTCTACATTCTGATGGTCTGCCTCGGGACCCCCGGGCTCCTGGGGAGGAGTCATATCCTCGGGAGCGATGAGGGGTACTTGCGCTCTCAAGTAGACTGGACGGTGGTCGCTGCTTCTCATGAGAGGGAGGGCGTCGTAGGCGAGGATATCGATGCGGGGGGTGGATGGCTCGCTTGACGACTTCTTCTTGGACTGCACGACCCAGGGAGGAAGATCGAGGTACAATATGCGATCTGTCCAGCCGGGGTATCGATGAGGTGCGAATTTCCAGGGGACTTGGTCCTCGTCTTCATCGTCTACGTGTGGAGGGTTTTTGGGGAGGACATTGTATTTGTACGTAGGCGGAAAGAGGACCTTTGCTTCCGAAAGTCCGTGCATGGTGCGACCGGCTGTCCTCTCGCGCGTGAGCTGATCCAGAGGTAAAAAAGTCGGGTAGTAGTTTTCTGACGCGGGATCCAGACTTGGAAAAACAGCGCTCGGTGGCGGAGACGATGTCGATATTCGATAGTTGAGGTCCCCGGCGACGAATAGGTGAGAGGATGGCTTGAAGACGGATATGTCATGCAGACGCTGCTGGATTTGACGATGCTCCCTGTGGTGTGTGTTGTGCAGCAGCAGGCGGTGGTGCTCGCGAAGTTCGTTCTCATCACCGCCATCGGCGCCGTCGGTGTCATCGTCCGAGTCGGCTGGTGTTGGTGGCGCGGGCGTGCTCTCGGGTCCCCTTAACTCGTCGAGTATTGCCTCGGGATCTCCAAACGTCAATCCTCTCATGACGGCAGCCCAGTTGGCGTTTCTTCGCGGCAGATTCCACTCCATGGCAGCAAGGTGAGTGGCCACAAAGGTCAGCTCCGTTGCTTGCTTTCCATCGCCATCGACGTCGTACAGCGTTCGTAGACCGACGGCGCCCTTGTTGCCCATCTCGGCTGCACCAAATCCAACTTCGGCACACTGCAGATTCCGTATGCTTTGCGGATCCTTGGCAAAAAGCAACATGGCGGTGTATCCGACATTGTGTGCCTTGACCAACGTATATGTTCGATGGATCTCGTCTGGTCGTCGTCGACGTCGTCGTTCCAAGTCTGAGTCTGAATCTGGATCCAAATCCATCAGACTCGCTGTAGAGTCCACTACGTGCTCAGATGTCGCTTCGGCAGCTTCTGCAGCTCTGGTTTGATGGCCATGTTGAATTCGTTGGGCGGCAAGGTTGATTGCGTCATCGAATCGAGAAAAGTACGAGCTGAGGAAATAGTCCCCAATGAAGGACTGACTTAATGGAGCGACTTCCTGGAGAGATCTACGGGGGGGTTGAATCAGCGCAAAGATTTAGAGAATATTAAAATGAGCCCGCGCGAAACGTCATTGCTCTCTTTGCTTCTTTTTGCAAAGAAAAGTAAAAAGGGAGGGCGAGACAGAGACAAAGACAAAGAATATGCTTACAAAACGACAACATCAGGCAACCCAGTAGCATTATCCGCAAACGCCCTCTGCACATGGTTGGCAAAGACGCCAACGTGAATAAACGACTTTGCGCAATTAAACGTCAGAACCAACAGATCGACCGTAGACGGCGTCATGGCTGCCCCCTGGCGAGAGATATGAGGGCCCCAGCCGATAGATGCAGGACACGAGATGCAGAGCCGCGTCAGACCAGACGGTGGCGATGTAGGGTCGAGGAAAGCTACCTAGGTTCGTAGGTACTGGGCATTGATGGGGGCACAACAGAACGACACATGTACATACACGTCTGGTACTTTATGCAATGTTTCCGAGCCAGGGGCCTCCCAGAAAGATGGAGGTTTCGGTTTCCCATCGGACGTAGCGTTGCGGCAAGCTTTGTTGGCCAAGCCGAGTGTCCCTCGCTCCTTCTTGCGACCGGCCCCACCCCCTCCCCATCACGCCTGACGCCTGACCTGCAACGGCAGAGTGGCTGCGAATGCTAACCTTTGTCCATGCTCCATGTTCTCCGTCATTGAGAAGGGCCAAACCCAAGCCAAACCCAACAACACACACGAAAAAAAAAAGTAAAAACTAAAAAACTAAAAAAAACTGAAAACACACTCGCCGGGCTGTGCCAAGCCAAACAACGTAACAGGGAGCGCACATGCCTCGCATCTCGTCTGCCTCACGTGCCGGAGTTCATTGTTCATTTACTCCCATCCGCTCCTCCACCGCTCCGCGTGACCCTCTCTCATCAGCGCTCAGCGCTCAAAGCCTCAAACCTGCTCCTTCCTCCTGCATGTGATGTCTCCCCACGCCGTACTGGGTACTTCCTGGTAGGTACCCACCAGAACCCACACAACTTGACCCGACCCCGCAATGGCTCAGGAGGCTCCGATTCCACTACGCTCTCTAGTCTTGCTTTTCTTGGTCGCCTTGACGTCACACATCCCAGCAAGGTGATGCAGTAGTGTAGCAAGGAAATAAACAAGCACTCAATTTGGGGATTAAAAAACACTACCTAACGTAGAAGACGCACCACCTTCACCGTCATCCTCATCCTGATTCTGATCCTGGCCCTGAACCAGCACATCCGTGTTTCCGTGTCCTGTGTCCTGAGCCAACCCGAAACCGCTCCCTATGCAACCCAGCGCGCCTGTAGTCAAAACTTCAAATTAAGCAGGCACACCCCGAGATACTCGACAACCAATCACCCAGTGAGACAACTCTTGTATCAACATCATCATGTCCTGATCATGTTTGTCGATTTTCAGCAATGTTGGAGTCAAAAAAAAAAAGTACACCGAGTTCTTGGTAACAGTGCTTTTCGATGGTTCTCATCCAAGTCTCGTGTGTGCGGCGGACCACTTCTTTTTGACTTCAGACCTCCCCAGAAGCTGTCTTGTGGTGAAGGTTCAAGATCCACAACGTAGAAGAGAAAAACATGTTGAATTAGGAGCGATAAATGTAAGTGACCAAAAGAAAAAAATAAGAAAGTGCTGAAGAAAGAGGGGGGATGAAACGCAATTGTACCGCAACGACTGAAGCAAGGTTTTCGTTTCTTTCCTTGAAGAGAAGGGAACAAAATCTCCAAGAACCTGGCCTGTCATCTTGCACAATACAATGACTGCCGAAAGATGGATGCAGTTCTTGCCATGTCGAGACACGTTCGATAGCAGCATGTACAAATTGAAGCCACAAGAGATCTTGGCTTGTGTGGTCAATCTGTGTGGTAATCCACCAGTCCGGATTACCGGACATGCCGTTCAGATGCGGCTATCAATGACAATGCAAACTTATTCTGATGGAGCGATAAAGCACGGGTGCTTCACCGTTGCAACAGGAACAGCTTGATTGCCGATCGAAAGGACCCATCCGAGCCATACGTGAAGTCGTGAACCTGAACATGCGTCGAAGAACGAAATATAACAATGCGTAACGATAAAATATGCGAGTCGACAGAAATGAAATCGCCCAGTCCCTGTGAACACGCCAATGCACTGTGAGCCGCCAGTTTAGTGCAACAATGACAGACGCTCCAGTTTCTCCAGTCTAGGGGGCAGTGTTTCGCTTTGTCTTTTCCTCTCTCTCTCTCTCCCTCGACATTGGACTTTGACATTAACTGTTTTGAAGTGGAAATGTTTGTGGCCAAAGTCGATGCAGTCCATCGTAGATGTCTAGACCATTGTTTCCATTTTTGGTATTCCGAGAAGACGTATGGGCCGAAGGGAGGAGGGGAAGAGACTATGAGCCATGTTCACGATTCATTTCGGTCGGAGACTGCCAGAGGCATAAGCCGCTCCCTTTGAAGCAGAGCGAAGCCTGTTTATCGTCCACTGAGTCAGCCATAGATTGTCAGCACATTTTCCTTCTGGCCAGCGGTTATCAAGTACAGTCGAAGACGACGACGCGCACGAAAGATGACTCATTCATGCAAAGGGGAAGAGATATTGGTCGTTGTGAAAAGAATCAAAATCAAAATCAAAAATAATAAAATGGGCTGCTTGACACTCACATCCTGTCGCTGCCGCCAATGGCGCGGCTGGTATCCGGAGTGTCTACACCGGCGCCAGATCCACGTTCAAGCATCTTGCGGCGAGAGCTGGTAATGGCATTGGGCTTGGCAGCACCAGACTGGCCAGCAGCAGCAGCATTGGTGCGAGAAGCACGAGCCTTCTCCTCCTCATCCGCATTGGCCTGACCGGCAGCCTGGGCAATGGCCTGGGCATTCTTCTGGTACTTGTAGACAGTCCAGTCAAAGACGTAGTCATACTGGAAGCCTTCGCGGACAAAGAGATCACGGAAGATCTTGCGCAGATAGCTGTAGTCAGGCTTATCATCGAATCGAAGAGATCGAGTGTAGTTGAGGTAGATGGCAAACTCGTTGGGGAAGCCACGGCAGAGAACCTCGGTGGGAGTGGTCATCTTCTTCTCCATGATACGATCGTACTTCTGCTTCTTAGTAGCTGCCTTAAGACCCTGCCAGGGAAGAGAGCCTCGGCAGAAGTAAAGCATCACGTAGCCAAGGGACTCCATATCGTCGCGACGAGACTGCTCGACACCCAGGTGAGTGTTGATGGAAGCATAACGGGCGGTGCCCGTCAGGTTCTTGTTCTCACGGTAAGGGATGTGGAAGTGAGTCTTGGGGTCGCGATACTTCTTGGCCAAACCAAAGTCAATCACATTGACCTGGTTGCCACGCTTGCCAATGCCCATGAGGAAGTTGTCGGGCTTGATGTCTCGATGAATAAAGGACTTGGCATGGATATACTCAATGCGGGAGATGAGCTGGTCGGCCAGCAGCAAAACCGTCTTGAGAGAGAACTTTCTGTTGCAGAAATTGAATAAATCCTCGAGACTGGGACCGAGAAGGTCGAGCACCATGGCGTTGTAGTCACATTCAGTGCCAAACCAGCGCACGAATGGAATGCCGACACCACCGGCGAGCGACTTGTAGACACGAGCTTCATATTCCAGCTGAGGATGCTTGGCCTTGACGGATTCCAGCTTGATGGCAATTTCCTCTCCAGAAATGATGTTGGTGCCCAGGTAGATGTCGCCAAAAGAGCCAGAACCAATCTTTCGGCCGATACGGTACTTATTACCCACGCGAAGATCCTGTGCACAACGTTTTGAATAAGTAATCGTGGTCGGATGGAACCAGGCTCATCATTGTGTGTTCTTGGACAAAAAAGGTTCTGTCCAAATGAAATCACTTACCATGGTCGTCATGATCACAACTGGGTTGCGGAACTCCTTTCCTGTCCAAAAAGTGGCAAAATGTTGATTTTTGGATGGAGTGGATCAATTGATCCACGTAACGAGCAAGCCTGTGGAGTGCGGCTGCAGTGCGTTGGATTAGTAAAACGAACGAACGACGGACTGGTATGCAAGCTCAGTCGTGAATTGAACGACGTCGAAATTGAAGGTGATGAACAACTGGGGCGACGACGCTCGTTGTGATGATGGAAGAAGGGGAGGAAATATGGATGATGGTTGTGGAAGCTTGGGGAGGAGGGAGGGAGGGCAGAGGGCGGAAGAAGAGTGCCAGTGCCACGCCACCGGGCCAAGTTCGGTCGGGGCAAATCTTGCGGTCAGGAGATGCTGTCTGGTGGTTGCCAGGCGGGCAAGCCGAACCGCTCAAGCTGGCGGCTGGCGGCTGGCGGTGCTGGTGGCAGCAGAGTAGTGCTGGTTGCTGGTAGTGCTGATAGTGGTGGCAAGTGCACTGGCTTCAGGCATGCCACAGCACCCACTGGACCAAGCGTGTACGTGTGCACAGCCCTACTCCTACTAGCTGGCAGCCTCGACCACCCGACGCCGAAACAGCTAGCAGATTGAATGAATGGAAGGAAAGGGTGGAGGGAGGGGAGGGGGAAGCTCGCAGACGCGTCGTTGGGGACTTGCGGCAAAAAAAAAAAGATGCAGTAATTGTAGACGACACGAGAATGTTTTTTTTTTTCTTCTTCCTTGCCCTGATCCGAAATTGGCTTACCTGAACAGGCTGTAATGGTCCCAAACTCTTGGGATCGGGAAGCGGTCAGAAGCGTCTGTTGGCTGGTGGATGGTTGGTGTGGCACGTCTTGAAGGCTCGAGCGGACGGGAGATGGAATTGGGCGGTGACCGGAGAGCTAACGACCCAAGGGTCTGCCGAAGTAGGAGAGGAAAACGGAAGCGATACGGCCAGACGGCCGGTCGGTGAAGATGGAGGGAGAGGAATTGATTTCGAGAGCTCGGGAGAAGGCAATCGAGCTTCTTTGTGTCGTTGACCAGACGAAGCTGGCGACGCGACTGATGGGAAAAGCTGCGGTTTGTAGTAGAAGGGGTTGTTGGGTGAGAAGAAAGAAGAAGGAGAAGAGAGAGGGAAAGCAGGCGCGAGTAAGAGAAGGTGAGAGGTGAGAGGTGAGTGATGAAAGGGAGGAGAGGGGCGCCCCGGAGTGGGCAAGGGAGGCAGTTTGGCTTGGCTGGGCTTGGCTGGGCTGTTGAGCTGTTAAGCCAATAAGGCAAAGTGAATGGAAGGCAAGGAAAGCGACTGGCCGGCCGCTTTTGGGGGCCTGGGAGCTCCCAGCTCCCACGGAAGGACTCTGGCTGGTTCAATGTTGGGCCAGCCTGGAGACTGGATTGGACAGGGTTGGCCGGGCAGTCAGAGAGCGCTGGAGCCTCGAGCACCACAGGCGACTCTACGGTGCGGTGCGGCTGTTATGGCTGTTATGGCTGTTATGGTCTGTTGATTGGGCACCAGACGGCAGTGACAGCCCACAGCCCAGCCTCAACTCTCCATGTCAACCTGATACGAACCATCACCCATCACAACTCAAACCTGGCCGCTCATCAGCACGATGAATTGATCAACTGATGTCCTGCCGGTCCGCTGCTCCCGCGTCCAGCTGCTGAACCAAGCACGCTGCTGCCAATGCTTGCCCGCTCCATGCAAAGGACGGCCCGGCTACACGAGCACAAAACGCCACGACGGCATGTCCAGCATTGTGATTATCTGCTCACGGCGGCGGAAAAAAAATCCACGGCTCCCGCTCCTCCCTCTCCAGGCCCTCCTTTTGAGTGAGCCTAATCTCTGGCTGACGACGGCCTGGGCCGTGTTACTCGTCAGCGCAATCGACACACAACCGGCTACAACTACGACCAGACTCGGACCACGACTACGACACGCCGTGCGGCTTCGTCACTGCGACACATGATCCTTATGGACGAGTCAGTCAGCCTGTTGCCGTCCAGTTGGTCTCCCGACGAATTGAGCGAGGCAATCCAACGTCAGTCATCCGACATCAGTTACCCGACGTCAGGTAAGTATGCGACGTCAGGTAGCAAGGAAGGGGGTAAATCTGATTCAAAAAGAGATGAGAAGATGAGGAGGGGGGCCCTTTTTTTTCTTTCCCCGTACCGTGCATGTCCCGTACGATGCCCATGTCCCAGATTTCCCGATGGGTCCAACCTGGCGGCTTGTGCTCATTTAGTATCACGAAACACGTTATCATTAGGCGGCGATGGCTCCTTAAAAATAATAACAAACAATGATAATAGTCATGAAATAAAAAGAGACTCTTCACCGTTGCCAGACGACATGGGACATGGCCGCCCAGCATATGTACATGATAAATTGCAGGGAATCAAATCAATGCTGCAGCCCAAATGTGGATCCATGACGGGTCCCTCTTCGCGGCCCCACTATTTTCTTGTGACCTTTTTTTTTTTTTTTTT
>SRPT01000517.1:0-22772 GCA_018360205.1 Claviceps digitariae | reverse complement strand
AAGGGGGGGGGGGTGAGGAAATCATGATGATGATGATGATGATGTGAGGGAAAAGGGGGGACGGGAGCGTGAAAATGACCTGTTGACGCCGGTGTAATGTACCAAGTTGAAGTGGAATCATGACCAAGAGAAAAAAAAATGGAGGATATGGTTTATGGGTATGGAGGGATTTGGGGGGGTTGCTCGGTTTGACTACCTAGCTAGGTATCTAGGCACATAGGTAGGTGGCTACTGGTAGGTCAGTGGGTAGGTAGGCAGGTAGATGGGTAGCTCATGAGACTTTATTTAGGCCAACGAGGCTCAGGAATTCGGCGCGCGTTTTGCTGGATTTTTCGAAACAGCCGAGCATGCAGCTGGTGATGGTTGAGGTGGCGGTTTGTTCGACTCCGCGCATCACCATGCACAGGTGGCTGGACTCCATGACGACGGCGACACCTCTTGGCTTGAGGATCTCCATGATGGCATTGGCGACTTCCTTGGTTAGACGTTCCTGAATTTGAAGACGGCGGGCGTACATTTCGGCGATGCGTGGTAGTTTGGAGAGGCCGATGACGGTGTTGCGGGGAATGTAGCCGATGTGCATCTGACGGGTGAGAGGTTAGGCGTCAGAGGTCAGGGGAAGAAGAAACAAAAAACGATGTCATGGTGCGTCATAACGGGGTGTTATTTTTTTTTTTTTTTTTTTTTTTTTTTTTGTGTATGCGCTTGTTCCTGTACGCTGGCTGAGTGATTGACTGACCTTGCCAATAAAGGGTACTAGATGATGTTCGCAGAGAGAGTGGATCTCAATGTTCTTGACAATGATGAGCTCGTTGTGGGATTCGTTGAACAGGGCATTGTTGATGGTCTGCTTGACGTCGACTTGGTAGCCGCTGGTGAGGAACATGAGGGCCTTTGCGTAGCGAGATGGCGTATCAAGGAGGCCTTCTCGATCGGGATCCTCGCCGACGCATTCGAGGAGAGTACGAACGGCACCGCGCATCTTCTCCATTCGCAAGGCGGCTTGTTCTGCGGTTTCGTCTTGTCGTTCTCGGGTTCCGAGGCCTAGGGCAGGCAGGTGGTTAATAAGAAGAGAAGATTCCCAAATGTCCAAATGTACCAATACAGACAGACAGACAGACAGCAAGAAAGAGGGAAAGAGGGAGGGTAAGTTTGTATACATACTGGGTCTGCTGAGACCTTCAAAGTCAATGACCGGACTCGGCGAGCGTACTATCTCGCTGCTCCCCGTGGCAGTCGCTCTCTTTTTGGTCGGTGGCTCGTCTCGAGGATCACGAGCAGCCTTGCTGAGGCTGTGGCGTCTCTTGTCCAAGGCGCCAGGGTGACTGCCATTGAGGACAACGGATTGAGAGTCGTTTGGGGCCTCGGAGCGGTTCTTCTTGCTCTTGCGGCGGCGTCTGCGGGGAGATTTACCGCTCGTTGACGAGCCAGAGACGCTGGCAGTGTCCGGGGTCTGCCTCGGCATGGCGTCTCCGTCAGAGTCTCTGAATTGCGCCATTGCGGGATGCGAATGGGAGGGATAAAATGGGGCGGGCGGAGGACGACGAGTCGGCAGGAAGGAAGTTCCTCGAGAGTGTCTCGACAGCGCAGAGAGAAAAAATTAAAAAAAAAAATTAAAAAAAAATTGTAAGCCTCAGCCACGGGCCGGACTGGTTTCAAATAGGACGGAGAGAGGCTGAAGTGATGAATAGACTATAGCAGCGCAGGCTGAGCGGGAAGGAAAAAAAAGATGAAGGCCAGCCGAATTCACCACGCAAGTAGGTTTGCGACGTCGGCGGGGAATGCGCAACAAAAAGTATGAAGATGGGTAAAGTAAATAATTATGGTACTACCAAGTTGGTTGTACGGCCGGTCCCAAGCGCAAGTGGGGGCGTCCGGTGAGAAGCGATTTGGGATTTGGGATTTGGGATTTCCGCGCTGCCTCGGGAGTCGGGAGACGGCAGTCGGGATGCCTCTCAGGCAACAGCCGATTGATGGCTGAGCCGGCCTCCAAGATGCCCGTCTGCCGCAGAGCTTCCGGCGAGGTGCAGCATGAGCGACTGTCCGACTTCTGGAATGCAGCAATTGATGCACCGCTCTACGACGAGCTGGAATCGTGAATGCCGAAGTGCGGAATGCGACTGCCAGGGACCTGCTGGTGGAGTGAGTGGGGTGAAAAGTTCCCTTATTAATAGGGGGATAATAGGTTGTTAATTGAGCTAAGTACCCTCTAATAATAAGTTATATAATAAATACATAATAATACCTACTTTCTATACCTAGGATATCTTTAGGCTATTCTACCTCTAATAGACTACTAAGGATAGGAAAATAGTATTAACCCTAATACTATAATCCTTCTATTAATTTAATTCTAGGTTTATCTATCCCTTATTATTTTAATTTACTATATTCTATATATTTATTCTTAGGGGTTTTAGTCTTTCTTATCTAATAATATATTGCTTTAGATTATTAATATAAACTTTTTTAATAGTACCCCCTTTAATTAGTTTTACCTTATATATTACTAATAATACTTTAAATATTACCTTTAAAAGCTTTCCCTATATTTTATAAAATTTCCCCTTTAGTTTATTTTCCTTATTTAGCTTTTTCTAGACTAGGGTTCCCTTTTAAAATAATCTTAGATATAACTAAGTTTAGTTTTTAGTTTTAGCTATTAATAACTTTAAATTAATAACTATCTCCTATATCTTATTGTCATGGCCAGGCTGCCCGCGCTTGGGCCAAGGGCACAAGGGATAGAGGGCAAAGGGCACAAAGGAAAGAGGGCAAGTCACGCCCTCGCTTTGAGCGAGGCTTGCTATTCGGGCAGCACTTTTTTGCTAATCGGGCAGCAGCCCGCCCCACTTTTTTTCTGCATTTTATAATAAAGTGAATAATAAATTAAATACAATAGATAGAAATATAAGGAGAGTGGTTTTTAAAGCAGAAAAAATAGCTTTAAATATTAAAAATTATAAAGTATATTTATATATTTTATTTAATTTATTATAAATAAAAGTCTTTATAATGTTTATATATAAATATTTTAAAACTTTTATATATAAAAAAGTTTTTTTTTTAAAGTTTAATATTAAATAGAAATTAAATATTATTATTTTATTAAAAAAGGAATTTATTTTTAATTAAGCTTATTTAAAATATTTATTTAAGTTTTTTTTAAAAATAAATCATTATTATTAAATAAAAAATATTTTAAGATATAGACTTTTAAAATAAAATAATAATATATTTCCTATTATTTATTTTAAAGATATTTATTTTATAGCTATTTTATTTTAATTTTAAATATTATTTTTACTTTACTTTTTAAATATTATCTTATAAATAAAATAAATAATATATAAAGATATACTATTTTCTTATATTTAAAGCTATTTTTCCCCTTTATAAAACTTTTTTCCCTGTATTTATACCTATTTTATTAGATTTATAATGTATTTTAGTATAAAATGCAGAAAAAAGTGGGGCGGGCTGCTGCCCGATTAGCAAAAAAGTGCTGCCCGAATAGCAAGCCTCCTTTGAGCTCACTGCGACCTAGCCGAGAGCACAAAAAGGGGAGCGCACACATGTATAATAGAGGCCAGAGATTTACACCTTCAAGCATCACCACTTACCTTCTAGCTTCCTAGCCGCAAGGCATCTGCATCTTAGTCTTCACTCCACTAGTATCTACCCATCCAGTCTTGACACTTATCTTTATAGTTTTATTACTATAAATTTATTTTTTACTAAAGTTCTTTTAATTTTATAATAGTCTCTTTTAAATTATTATATAAAACTTCTCCTATACCTTAGTGCTTTAAAAATATCTTAAATTCTAATATAGCCTTTACTAAAGTTATATATATATTAGTTATATACTTATTATTTAATACTATTATAATATTTAGAAGGGCTTAATTTTAAGATTCTAAAGATACTCTATTTCTCTTTATTACCTATTTTATTAACTAATTCTTTACTAATTAAATATTTTATTTTACTAAATTAGTTAATAATAGATAAAATATAGGTTTATAAGTAATAGTTATACTATACTTCCTTACTATTACTTTAAACTTTATATTCTTAAAATATAAGCTATTATTATAGTATATTCTTTATAGCTACTTAAAAATAAAGCTTTAGTTATTACTTTATATTTTAGTAATTAAATTTTCTATAGCTTTTTAGTAAGATTAAGCTAATATAAAATGCATTATATAATCCACTACTACTAGAATATATATATTACTATTCTTTACTTATAAAGTAATTAAATCTAAATAATTTATAGTAACTAGTCTCTAGAGTTTAGTAATAGTAATTATTTTTAAATTAGCTTTAGCTAAATATATACCTATTTATTAGTATACTAAATAAGATTTATAATAATTCTTAATATCTTTTATTCTATTAAGCTAAAAGAATTATCCTTAAAGTTTCTTTATAGTAATAGCTAGTTTAAAGTATTTTACTATATTATATATATTCTAAAGTTTTAATAGCACTACTTTAAGTAAGATATACTTTACTAATAACTTATTATATTCTAAAAAGTATAAGGTTTAATTAATAATTTAATATTATAATAATTATTTTCTAATTACCTTTTATTACTTAGTTAGTATATAATAATATTTATAAATAATTATAGTTAATATTTCCTTATACTAACTTAATTTTATTTATAGTTAAAGTTTATAGGTTAAGATATTCTTTATCTTTAGGTTTAAAGATTCCCTCTTTAAAAGGATAGTTCTTATATTTATTAAGACTTTAATTAATATATTTATTAATGCTTATTTAACCTATATTCCTAGTTTTCTATCTATATAGTAAGGTTTAAATTATAGTTAATTTAGTAACCTAGACATTTTATTCGCTATTTCTATAATTTTTATTATATTTACTTAATAAATATATTCTATATTTAACTTCTATAGAATATTAATCTATTTTACTACCTTTTTATAAACTTTTAATATATTTACTATTAAGTTAATAATACCTTTATAATTAGTATAAACCTTTAGTAGAAATAATAATAAATTAACTAGTTATTTTATCTCTTTTAAACTAACTACTATAGTATATATTTCTTTCTTTAGCATTAAATATTATTATTTATTATTCTTAAGTCTATATAATAACTATATAATAATCCTTACTTTTAAAAAGTTAGTATTTATAATGCTTATTCTTAGTTCTATATTCTCTATTTAAAATAATACTTCTTTTATACTAATATTTAAAGTATCTATAGCTATATAAAACTATATCCCTAGCTAGGCCTTAAAAGTAGTATTTATCTAAATACTATAATATATTTAAAGTAATACTTACTATACTTTTATTATTTACTATAGTTTATTTTAAATAACTTTTTATTACTATACTAATAGCCTCTCTATCTTTATAACTTTTATAGTATTATAAAAAAAAGCCCTTTTAATAGTAAGAATTAAGTTTAATTATTTAGAAATAAACTTCCTTAGAAATAAAGTAAGATAAATAAGGGTTAGAATATTTTCCTAAGCCTTAAGAGGGTTTTCTTTAAAGTAATAAGCTAAGGTAGTAAATTATTTATAATGCTTTTTTACTAATTTTACCTATTTATTTAAAAGTAAAAACCTAATATAATTAATATTAATAGTAAATAATATTATTTTCTTTCTACTTAGGCTAATTAATACCTAAGTAATATATAGAAAATAATGCTTTTATATAAAGTTAAAATAATTTTTTTATATTTTAAAACCCTAATAATAATTATTTATATAAATAGAAAAAGAAATATAGATATTTTCTATATAACCTAATAATAATTTAGACTTAGTTTTATTCTTAAAAAATAAATAACTAAAAGTAGTATTATTAAAGGTAGTATATATACTAAGTAAACCTATTAATTCTTAAGCTATATTATTATAAATATATATTCTATTTAGCCTAGTAAAAGCTACCTTATATTAATTTAAAGAATATATATTTATCCTCTAAAAGCTATTTACTATATTTATTTAAGATATATATTTTAGTTACCTATAATAAATTAATTTAAAGTTTGCTTCTATATTATAATATAAATAGCCTAGCTTAATTAACTTTTTATTAATATTATAAAAGTTATATACTACTTTAAAATCTATAAGTTTAACTTTAGTTTTAGCCTTTAAAGTCTTACTTAGTTTTAGTATAAAGATTATAAAAGTAATTTATTTACTATATTCTTAATATATAAGTCTAATTCTTTTTATTTAAAAAAAGAGTTAATTACTAAAAGCCTAATAAGCTACTATATATTTATATTATTTATATTATATTAGTTAGAAACCTAGAATTAGTAGGATATAATATTAAATAAGGTTAGTAATATAAATATCCTTAAGTTAAGAAATAAAATAATTATAATAGGTATAATATAACCTTTAAATTATAAATCTTTATTTTATATTACTAGTATAGGCGCTTAGTATAATACTAAACTATTTAAACTAAAAAATAATAGTTTTTTAGTTATTTATAGTAAATAGCTAGTTTATATAAAGATTTTAAAATCTTAAGGGGTAGGCCTTAATTTCTAGATTTTTTATATAAATAAAGGTAGGGCTATATCTAGCTATATTATAGCTACCCTTTTCTTTACTCTTTTTTATACTATTTAGCGTTATATTTACCTTACTATATATATATAAATCTACTAAGTTAGCTAAATAGACCTACTTAGGTATATTTTCTATATAAAGTAATATAGTTTTATAGTTTCTAGGTATATTACGCTTTTTTAGTATAAATATTCTAAGTATATTATCCCCTAGCGTGTTTAGGTTATCTTATATTATATTATTTTCTATATTTATACCTTTTAAAACCTTTAAGTTCTATATATTATTAGCACTAGGGTTAGCTTCTTACTTCTATATATTATTTTTTAAGTTTATATAGGGATTTTATATTTTTAAGGGGTTTCCCTTAGATTTTATATTTTCTATATAAATTAGCTAACTATTATATTTAGCTATATTTAGGTTATATTATTATAGTATATTTATATCTAAGTTAGCTAAATAGCCTATTTTATTTCTACCTCTACGCTTTAAGCTTAAGTTTAGGCTATTTATATATATTTTTTAATTTCCTTAGGCTTCCCCTTTAATTTTTAGTTTTTATATATAAATTTATAAGTCTATTTATCTTATTATATTCTTAAGCTATTTATCTAGCTCCTTAGTAGTTAGAGAGCCTAATAAAGCTTCTAGTAAATTAATACTATTTTAATTATCCTAATTCTATTTATTATTATTATTATTAAGGGGCTTCTTCTCCTTAAAGTCTAATTAAGTAAGGCTATTTTCTTTATTAGATTTAAAGTTAACTTTATTTAAACTCTATATTATATTCCCTTTATTTACTAGGTTATTTAGTATTTTTATTATCTATTTATTCTATATATTCTCTATAATATTAAATCTCCCTTAATATTTTATAAAGTATAAGTTTCTTTAAAGATTAGTAATATAAGAATATTTTTTAACCTTAGCTAAATATAATTTATTTTATAATAATAAGTAATAACTTATTTAACTCTATAAAATTTTCTAGAAAAATATAATTAGTTTTAAAGGTAAATAATTAAGAGAGTAAGAGATAATAGGTTTTATTAATTTAGTAGTTTATAATTTAATAATAGGTTTTGCTAATATAGCACTAATACTAGCATTCTAAGGAACTATAGTATTTATTATTAGTTTTATATTTATATTCCCTATATAGAATATTAAAGTTAAAGTTACTAATATTAACTACCTTTAGTTAGTGTTATTTATATTCTATACTTTTAAAATTCTAGTTTCCTATTTCCTAGTAATAATATTATTTAAGTTAGATTTATTTTCTATAATATTATTATTTTTCCTCCTAAAAATAACTAATAATTTCTAATAATCTTTTAAACCCTTAATATTCTATAAATAATTACTAAATACTATATTTATAGTTATTTATTTTTTAACTCTAATTTAGTAAACTTATAAATTTCTTTATTAAGCTTTTATAATATTTCTTTTACCTTCTTTAGGATTATTTAGTTATTTTCTATATATTTAATAATTACTTTTACGCTAGTCCTTATAGAAAAAGATTTAGAATATTATTAAAATAAATTTAAATATAGGTATATAGAGATTATTTATATCTTCCTACCTACTTTAGTAACTATTAATTTATTCTTACTATAATATTTAGTAATATTTATTTTTCTAAGCTAAACCTTTCCTAGAAAAAGATTTTAATTCTATAAGGCTAGTATAATATAAAATTTTATTAATACTAGAATGCCTTTAATAATAACCTATAAGTAGGTATATAACTAAATATAATAAATAGAATTATTTACTATTTATACTAATTTTATATCTTAAAGTTAAAAAGATAAGAATCTCTTTTACTTTAGATATTTTATTTTAACTAGTTTTATATTTAAACTTATATTAAGGAAAGTAATATTATATTATTCTCCTTCTATATATACTATAATATACTTTAAATAATTTTTTACTAACCCTTTAGGTTAAGTAATATTATTATATATTACTATAGTATTAACTTTACTAATTAATATTAGCACCTTTATTTTAAAAAATATTGCTTTTTAGTATAAAGCTAGTAAATAAAAAACTAATAATTTTATATTATTACTCTTAAGCTTTGTATAATATTATATAAAATAGCTTAACTATTATTAAATAATAAGTATAAGCTAAAGTAACTATAAAATACTAATAGAAATATTTATATCTTTTAACTTCTAACCTAGGTTAAAAGCTAGTACTTAATATTTATTAGTTACTTTAATATTCTTTAAGGCTAGTTTATATTTTAAAGCTTTCCCTTTCTTTTATTTCTCTTTTTATATTAAAGAGCTATTTTAAATTATAGGGTTTATTATAAGTAGTGCTATAGGTAGTAAATATATAAATAGTATAATTAATTCTATTAATCTTTTAAGATATAGTTATAAAGATAAAAGAAAATAGAAAAACTTATTTTAAAATAATTCTTAAAGAGTTAGGGTTTATAATAGATTTTAAAAGAATAAAGCTTAAATATTATTTTCTAATTTTAATAGGTTTTTAATCTATTATTATAATCTTTTATTAATTTAAACTTTAGGCTTTTAAACTAATTTTATTACTTTCCTAGTTAAACCCTATCTAACTATTAAATTAGCTTTACTTTTAAAGCTATTTTAATCTATTATTTTAATATTAATTATAGCTTAAGTAATATTATTCTTTTTATTTACTTCTTTTACTTATAGATATTAGTATTTTACTAATTTAGTATTATAAATTAATAATAAAGGTTTAGATTTAAAAAACTAACCTAGTAGTAGCCTTAGGTTTATTTCCTTAAAGCTAATAAAATTAAAGATAAGTTAATTTAAAGGTTATTTTACTACTTTATAATTATCTATAAATAAGATATTTATAATGCCTATATAATTAAATAAGAATAAAGTTTATTTAGGCTTTTAAGCATTTAACTCTCTTTATTTATTTTATTTTATTTAGATAGTATTTTAGGTTTATTACTTTTTTTTTTTATTAAACTTATCTAAGGAATATTTATTTATATAATAGTAGTTATATTCTATATATCTTTATTCTCTATATAAAAAGCACTAAAAGAAATTAAGGTCCCTTTATATATTATTAGAATAATTTCCTTAGGCTTTATTATTAGTATTAAAGTAATTTCTATTGCTAATGTTATATTTTAATTAACCTACCTATCTATATAGTTTTATATTGCTTAAAGTATAAGTATAGAATGCTTTTAGTTTTTAAATAAGCTTAAATATTTAATTATCTCTCTTTATTTAATATTTTATAATTATTTTATCCCTTTTTACTTATCTTTTAAGTAAAGATTAAAATAAGTTTAAATTAGCTACTATAAAGTTATTTTTATATAAATAAATAATCTTCTCCTTTATAGAGTTTTTATAATTCTAAATAATTTATTTTATATTAAATATAGTTAGCTTTTTATTAGCTATTTTACTTATTTACTTATTTAAAGTAAATAATTAATCTAAAAGTCTCTTTTATAATTTAGTATTAATATCTCTATTTACTAAATATAATATAAAGTTAGTAAGGAGTACTTACTTTATATTTAATTTTACCTTAAAAGCTAAATAATTTACTCTTTAAATATAGCTATTTAAAGATTTACCTCTTTTTCTTTTAAAATAAAATGCTTTTTATTATATAGTAATTTTAATATAAGAATCTAATTTAAAGAACTTTTTAATAAACTTAGAAAATAATACCTTTTATTTTCTATTATTATAGTTTAAGTCTTTATATTAAGTAGTAACTTTACTTTTTAAGCTTTAAGTAAAGAAATACTAAGCTAGAGTATTTTAATAGAATTTTATACCTAATATTTTTACTATAGTATTATAGTAGTTAATATATTTTTATACTAAACTATCTTTAAAAAGTCCTTTAAATAAAATATTATTTATAGCTAAAGCTTTAAATATAAAAGCTATTTTAAATAATAGTTTAAAAAATAAAGCTAGTAATAAAGTATTAAACCTATATTCTTTTAAAGAAATAATAGAAAATAATTCTAAACTTTAAAGTTAAGGAGTTTACTCTTTACCTTAATTAGTATTTAATACTTTATTTTACTTTATAAAGTTAAAAAAAATAGAATTTAAGGTATTAAAAATAGAAGTATTTAAAATAAAGTTCTAAGCCCTAAAAAAGTTATATTTAGTAGGAAAAATCTTCTAACTAATGCCTAAATATAAAGTGCTAAAACCTAATAAACTTAAACTATTTTCTTAAGGGTTTATAAAGTATTCTAAACTAATAATAAAGAGAATAAATAATAAGTAAACTAAAAATAAGGAGTAGTATTAAAATAAAGTAAGATAAAAATTTAATAAAATTAGACTAAAAATAAATTTAATTAGAAGAGCTTATTAATTACTTAATAAAAATAAGGACTATTATAATAATAATAGTTATTCTAAAAACTAAAATAAAAAGGTCTTTTAAAAAACCTAATAATATTCTTTATATTCTTTTCTTTATCTCCTTTCTTTTATTTATAAATTAGTATACTTATTTATTATTATATAGTAAATTATTACTACCTTTTTAAACTCTTAAGCTAAAATATTTAAATAATATTATATATAGTATAAAATAAAAAATTACACTATATTAAAGTATAAACCCTTTATACTATTTAATTACTATATATATATTCTATAAAAGTAGGGATAAAAGTAGGTTTACTTTATTACTATAATAGCTATATATTTATAGTAATAAGGGATTATTTTTAGTATAATAAACCTTTCTAAAGGGGCCCTTTAAAGGTCTAAGTTTAACTCTATATTTAAATATATTTAGCCTACCCTTTCTATTTACTTTTTATGCTTCTTATTACATAGTAGAACAGGTTATAGGATTCTTCCCTATAAAGAAAGAATCCCACTCCTAGATAAAGAAAGATAACTTTAACCTTATATATACTTAACTACCTAACTATAACTTATATATTCTTTACTTTATAACCTTATAATATTTTATATATATTGCGTAAAACCTAATAACTTATATATAGTATTTAGCATATAATAAGTAGTAGTAATTACTATTTCTTTTATATACCTACACTGCCTTATAAAAAATAATAATATTTATAATAATAACTAGAGAAAATTAGTAACCTTAGCTTATTAAACTAAATTCTTCTATTAGTAATATTATAAAAAACTAGATATATTAAGTATACTATTTTTAAGCTTTTTACTAAGATTTCCCTAATTATAGAAGTAGAAAGAGACCTTTTTTATTACTAAAGAATATTAATAACCTTTAAAATCTTATAAAATACTAATATATTAATAGTAAACTCTAACTTAATTTAGAACCCCTTTTAGTTAAAAAGCCTTTTTATTAAAACCCTATAAACTTTACTACTTTAAATACTAAGTAGAAAATAATAAAGGCTATTATTTATAAGGTAAAGCTTAAGAACCTTATTAAATATATAAAGCTTACTATTACTAATAAATTAACTATATAGAAAGTTCTAGTATAGCCTATAAAAAATAATAATAATATAGAAGTATTTAATATCCCTTTAAAGGATACCTTAATAGGAGAAAACTTAAGTATAAAAGGTAAGGGATAACTAAAAACCCTAAACTATTTATCCCTTTTTATTATTAAAAATAATAAGTCTTTATAAAAAGGTAACTTTATTAGTATAAGCTTTTACTAAAAGGCTAGATTAAAGCTAGATATACCTTCCTAAGTTATTTACTTTATTTAAAACTTACTAAAAAATATACTACTAAATTTGCTAAGAATTATACTAGCCTCTATAAAATCTAACTAAAATAAGCTAATTTTAATTTATTATATAGCTAAGAAGCAGAGTTTCTAAGTAAGAAGGGCGGATTTCTATAGAAAATAGTGTAAAGTTAGTATATATAATAAATTTAAGCGCATTCTTAAGAATATAAATATATATTAGGAAGTTATACTTAATAAAATTTAGTATAATAATACTAAGGAGATTAGTAATACTATTAGCTATTTAAGTATAGCTATACTTAATATACCTTAATTAGTTAAATTACACTAACTTACTATAGACTTAAATCCTTTTTTTATAGTAACTATTAGTTAAACCTCTATAGCTAATACTTAGCGCTTAGCTACTTCCTTTAATAACTTAAGTACTAAAGTATCCTTAGTAAGGCTTATAGTATATACCTCTTAGTATATAGAGATTAACTATAATAATAAGGCCTTTACTACTAGCTATTACTATAATAATATATATAGCTTTTAGCACTACTAATTCTATAATAATTAATAGGTTCTATAGTAAATAGCCCTAATTACTAAATAAGTTATACTACCTATAGAATAGTAACCTAAGGAGAAATACTTTTATAACTCCTTAGCTATAGCTTAATTAATAGTATTTATAAAATAGGGTATAAACTCCTCCTAAAAAATTAAGGATATTAGGTACTTAAATCTAAAAACTAATTCTAAGGAGATTAATAGTAAGGCAATTAAGTATAAAGAAAAAGCTATTATTTTTACTAATATAAACCTCTAGACTTAAGCTATTAAAGACTACTTTAGTTATATAGAACCTAGCTAGTAGGAATAAATTATACACTAAATATAGTATTTTTTCTATAGCATAGCCCTTACTTAGTATTAATAATACCTTAATAATATAGAAAGGTTTATAATCTTTAGTAACCTTAACTTAGTATTTAAAGCTATTAAGAAGGAATTTAGTATTAAAGTTTAAGATACTATAGTATAGCTTAACTAAGCTAAGTTTACTAAAGAAAATATATTATTTAAAGCATTACTTTATAATTTTATAGTAAAGGTTTTTTACTATATTAAAGTAAATAAAGAGTCTAGTAATCTTTAACTATTAATTTACCTCTGCTATAAGCTCTATATAAAACTCTACTAACTCTATTTAACTCTAACTAAAGCTAATTATAAAAATGCCTATATAAAGCTTATAAATAGTAAAAAATAAAACTTAAAAGACTTTTTTATAAACCTTAAAAATTATTATAAGGTAAATAAAGGTAAGTAATTAGTATTAGCTTACTTACTTACTAAGGAATCTAACTTACTCTATACTAAAGATTTAAAAACTAAAGTAAAAGTATATTAAAACTAGCCTTTTTATTAAAGTAGCTAGTGTAAATTAGGCTATAGTCTACTATAATATAAGAACTCCTATAACTAGCATTACTCCCTAAGCTATAAAGGGCACTATAGCTTTAGGGAAAGATACTCTAATAAAAGCTTTTATTATTAGCTTAGTTTTTAACTTATTTCTTAATACTATAGCTACTCTAAAGATAGTAATAGCTATAAGCCTTAGTGAATAAAAAATGCTATAAATAAGGATAGGTAATTTACTAATCCTAATATAAAAAGAATAAACTCCTTTAGGTAAATTAATAGTAGTAAGCTATACTACTATAAATTTAGTGGGCATTACTAATATAACTAAAGAAACTATTGCCCTAACTTCTATAAAAAGTAAGCTTTTAGGGATAATACTAGTAAAAGTATATACTATATTATTATAGTTAATAACCCTAATATTAAAGCTAAAGAAACTTACCTTAAGGCATTTAGCTACTATATAATTAAAGAAAGTATAATTAAAAGTAAGCCTAAGGAGAATAACTTTAATTTTATTAATACTTTTTATATAAAAATACTAGCTTTTCTCTTAACCTTTTATAGTAAAAGGATTACTACCTATAGGGAATTAACTAATAAATAAGTAATTAAAGTAGTTACCTACTTATACTAAGTAGAAATTACTAGAAAAAAAAAGGTAACTACCTACTTAAAAATAAACCTTTACTTTAATAACTAGGGTTATAACTATAAGATTTGCCTTAACACTAGTATCTCCTTAATCCTTATTAATAAAAAGTAGTTATAATAAAATAGATATAATATATAATAAGGTACTTAAAAACTAAAGCTAGTAAATAGTATAAACTCCTTATTTTATATCTTTAAAACTATAACTTTTAACTTCTATATTTAGGGTAAGGCCTAAGGTAAGTTAGTATTTAGCTATTTTACTATAACTACTAATATTATAGAGAAATTAGTGCTAAAACTACTAATTAGTATAGATTTTATATATAATTATAGCATTAAGATTAACTTTATTAATTTAAGGGTTATTTTTCACTCTATATATAATATAATAGTTTAAGGTTAAATTTTTCACCCTTTCTATATAGTTTTAGCGTAGAAAGTTATAGTAGTATATAATATTATTATCCTACTAAACTATATAGAGTTAGTATTAGTCTTTTAGAAAGATCTAGGTAATAATAAGAAAATAAGTATATACTACTTTATATCTAGAAACTATAGAATTTTTAATAGTATCCTTAAGTAAAGATAAACTAAGCTTATACTAATTTATAATTATATAACTAAACTTATTAAAATTTAGTTTTATTAATACCTTAGCTACCTTTAGGGTTTAAACTTTATTAATTTTAATTATACTATTATAAATATCTAAATATATACTATATACTATAGAAAGGATATTAATATCCCTAAGGAAGCTAAGCTAGTAGCTACCCCTTATTCTATACTACTAATATCTAGGGATAAGGATATATAAAATACTATAAATAACCTTAACCTAAAGGTAGTTAATAAGGGCATTCCCTTCTATAGCATCTCCTACCTAGATAATATACTATTTATTACTAATAAGTTTAGTATAAAAATTATAAATATTAATATAATAGCTACTAAAAAACTTATTAAACTTACTAATAAGTATAATATCTACTGTAATAAAGGTATAATATCTATACTAGAGGAAGACTAAATATACATTAATTTTATTAATAGCTAGCAGAACTAACTAAAGCCCTTTAAAGTCTATAACCTTAGATATAAGGACTTTAATAAATTCTATAAAATCTTTAATAAAAAATATAAAGCTAGTAAGGTATTTTACTTTAAAGTAAAAGAGAAAGCTTTATACCCTTACCTAGGCTTTATTATTTAGCAGAATACTAGTAAGAAATATAAAGGTAGAGCTATTATTAATATAAAACTAGTTAATAATATTACTATTCCTAATATCTACCCCTTACTAAACTAGGGTAATATTATAGGGGATGCCTATAGAAAATTCTAGATAACCCTTCTTAATATATCTAAATTCTTTAACTAGCTCTTAGTATAGTAGTAATACTATAATAAAATAGTAATTATTACTAAGTATAGAGTTAAAGTATTCTATATTATAATATAAGGATATAAAAATTCTCTAGCCTATACTTAATAGTTTATAAATAAGGAATTCTATAAGTACTAAGCATTTATTTATATTTATATTAATAATATTACTATTTTCTCTAACACTTTTAATAACTATATTATCTACCTAGAAATTATTTTCTAAATCCTTAATAAGTGCTAACTATATATTGCTATAAAGAAGTCCTTTATTAGGTACTTTTTTATTTAACTATTAGGATTTATTATTAATATAAAAAGAATTACTAATACTAATAATTAAGTTAAGGCATTAAAAAATATTTAAATACTAAAAACTCTTTCTAACCTTAAAACCTTTATTAAAATAGTAGGTTTCTTTTACACTAGCATACTATAGTATAATATATACCTTAAACCCCTATAGAATAAAAAAACTAATATTCTATATAACCTTTATAAAAAAAATAAGTTACTAATTAAGGCTTCTAAATAGATTAGAAAGTATATAGTATAGTAAGCAGCCTTTACACTAACTATATAAAAAATTACCTCTTTTAAAGTAATTAGAATACTTTTATACACTAAACTCTTACTTTAGTATTATAACTTTAACTACCCTTTATTCTTTAAAATTAATACCTATAAAAAGGGTTTTAGCCTATATACTTTTTAATTAGCTATTAATTAAAATAGTAAGAGTATCCCTAGAAAAGATATAAATAGTAAAGAACTATACCCTATTTTATTTCTATTATACCTAACTTCCTTAGTAAAAAAGCAATATAGCTTAACTAAAGTAAAGGTTATTATTATTATTTAGAAAATAAGAAAACTATAAAAAATAGTGTAGTCTAACTCTAAGGCTATTAATATTATTATAAATTACTTACTAGTAAAGGGTATAATTTAATATACTTTATTTATAATAATAGATTTTAATAAAGCTAACCTTAAGTTAATAAAAGTTATAAATTATTTATTATAATTTAATTTCTATATTATTTATATACTTAGAGTGCTAAATATAGTCCTAAATACACTATCTTACCTACTAGTAAATATTACCTATAGAGATACTATAAACTATAGTATATTTAATAAGCTTAATATATATATATATTATAAAGAAAAGAGTGCTATAACTATAATTATAAATAAGGGGCTTAGGGAGTCTATTATAGTGAGGTATTATAATAATATAAAGTATAGCTAAATTATTAAGGGTATTATTACTTTTTAAGAGAATTAATACAAGGCCTATAGGAGCTAACCCTAGATTTCCCTTTATAGGTAGGACCTTTAGAATAATAGCCTTCTTTACTACTATAATTCTAAAAGGCTTTAGTAGCTTTATATCCTTTAAAACTATATTAAAGACTTTCTTTAGCTTATATATAATAATTACTATTACTTTAGTGTAAGTAAAATATTAAAGAAGCTATTAGCTATATATTTTCTATAGATAAGTAACTAAATTTAAGTGTATATAGTATATTACTTAGTTTGCTATAAAAATGCTATTCTCTAAGCTAAGCTACTAGGAGAAATATAGTCTCTCTATATAAAACTAATGCCTTTCTATAGTATATCCTTAGATTTTATTACTAATATACTAAAAGTTAGCTCTATAAATATTATATAGTTTATTAATAGTTTTAATAGCTTTAATGCCCTTTATTTAGTTAACTATTTATTTAATAAGAAAACTATTCTTATTCTAGGGAATAAATTATACTTTATAGAGATTTAAGCTAAACTCCTACTTAAAGGCCTTTACCTTTTAAACTAAGGACTCTTAAGGGAAATTATAAGTAACTATAACTTTAAATTTATTTTAAATATATAAATATCCCTATTCTATAAACTTAGCATTAAATTCCTTATATTTACTATATATTACCCCTAGATAAATAGTATTATAAAATATAAAAACTAAATAGTAATAATTACTATATAATATTATATTGCTATAAACCTAGAAATTCTATAGCCTTTAGTAATTCCTATACTCTAGCACTATTTTAATAATATAGTAGCTACCTTTATTAGTAAATTACTAAATAAACTTATATTAAGTAATAAACTACTATTAATAGTTAATTTAATTACTAACCCTAACACTAAGGTAAGTAACCTAAATAATGCAGACCTTACTATGCTTAGGAAGTTATACTAGTAAGAAGCTAAGTTAGTAATTACTATAGTAATAGCCTTTACTAAAATTAAATATAATACTAGGCATAAGCCTATAGATATTAATATTAAAGATATAATATACCTAAGACTCTATACTAGCTATAAGCTCCTTAGGAAACTAAAGAAAAAATAGTTATTATAATAAGCTAGTTTATATAAAGTCCTTAAAAAGGTTTTATTACTATTATTCTGCTTAAAATTTCTACTAAATTCTAAAGTTTACCTAGTAGTATTAGTAGCTTATATTTAAAAGCCTTACTAAAAAACTAACCCCTTTTAATATAATAACCTAGTATTACTACTAGTAAACTTAATAGGCTTTAGTAAAGTAAACTACTAGAAAATTAAGAGAATTTAATTTTACTATATATATTTTTACTATAAAAAAGGTAAAAAGCCTAGGGTTAACTTCCTTATCTATTAAAAGGGCTACTTAGTAAAGAATAACTAGTGGATTTTTAAGAAAGAAATATATATTAATACTATAGAAATAGTAAATACTTACCTTAACTAAAATCCTATTAATTAGAATAAAGAATATTATAAAAAGGGCTTTATAATGCCTCTTAATTAATTTACCTATATTATAATAGCTAGCTTAATTTGCTTTACCCTCTATAAAGCTTATATAAGAAAATCCTACTAGTAGAAAACTATAGGTAAAAACCTAACTTTTATATACCCTTTAAGCTTACTTTTAAGGCTTACTTTTTACTTAGAGTTATAAGCCCTATTAAGGTATATACTAATATATAACCTTTACTTTTTTATACCCTTACTATATATTTCTAGTGTTTTTTCCTTATTATTATTACCTTTACTTAGCTACTATAGTATAACCTTTATCCCTTACTATATTTATTATTTTTTATAACTATTTCTTACTATTAATTAGTATTACTATAGGCTTATTATAAGTAGTAAATACCTTTACTATTACTATATAAAAGAGTATAAGTTAGACTTTATAAGCTTAAGGCTATAGCTATTAAATTTAATAGGCTAGGCTATACACTAAGTTAGTAAAAAGAGTAAAGGTATACTTAGATTTAGGTTTATCTAGAGACCCTAGATTTCTAGCTAAAATCCTATAAAAAAGCTATAGCTAGCTCTAGGTATAGATTTATATTACCTATAGTTACTCTTTACCTTTTATATATAAAAAGTAGCCTTTTTATTAATATTAATACCCTTACTTATAATTAAAAAAACCCCCTTAGTCTTTACTTTTATATTAATAATAACCTTTTTAACCTAAGCTAAGCTATAGAAAATAATATATTTCTACTTATTAACTAACCTAATAATGCTATAGGTAAGACTATAAGCCTAGTCCTTTTACCCCCTTTTAGTAATAATATAGAGAATACTATAATAAAAAGGTAAGGCCCTTTTATTAATAAAATAGGTAAAAATACTACCTTTTAGCCTCTTTATATAGATAATTAGAAGAATACTATAATAATAAGGCAAAATAATATTACTAGCTATAATAGTAAAATTAAGAAAGAAGACCTCCCTAATATTATAGCCCTCTTTAACTAGAGTAAAAGCTCTAAATATAAGTAGCTTAATAATACTAACCTATTTAATATTAAGCTTAGTAAGTGCTAGTATAAACTCTATAAGCTTACCTATTAATAGCTAAGGACTAAAAACCTTAGTAATAATAATAAATCTATAGAATCTAATATAGAGAGTAATAATATTATTATAATAATTAATGCTAATAGAGCCTAGGCTATTGCTATAATTATTATAAACTTTAAGCCCTTTTAGTATTTCTACTAATTTAGTAGAGTAAATAAAAAATTATATATACTTAAAACTATAGAGAATAAAAAGGCATACTTTACTATAAATATTAGTAAAATAAACTATATATTTTAAAGGTAAATAAATAAGAAAAATATAAAGAAAAAGGACTAGGCCTTTATTAATAGCCTTTATACTACTAGCATAGAATTCTCCTTAGTAAGTATAACTATTATAGTAAATAGGTATATAGTTAACCCTAATAATACCTTTTATAACCTTTATATTAAGGTTATTACTAAATATTATAAAATATATAAGGTCTTTAACTTTAAAAGGAGTAAAAAAGGCTGCTTAAAAGTACTAATTATCTATATAGCTAGAGACTATATAAAGAATATAATTACTATATAGGTATTTAGTAGAAAACGTAAGGGGTATAACTAAACTAGCTAGATTCTAGCCTATAAAATCTTTATTACTAAGCATATTACTAGTTTATATAGTTACCTTAATAGTACCTTTATAGAATACCTTACTACTATTAGAAAGAGTAACCTAGTAGAAATTAAGCTTTTAATACTAAAGTATATACCTTTAGTATTTATATTTATTAATATAGTAACTCTCTATATTTAGGCTATAGAAAAGCTAGTTAAAAAACTATAGATTACTACTAAAGATTATACTATATAGTTTAATATATAATATACTACTATTAAAGGCCTTATAAATATTTATAATATAATAATAGGTAATACCTTATTAATAGTTAATAATAAAATTAAGGATACTATAATAGGGAAATCTACTATAAAAAACACTAAGAAATATATTACTAGCCTTAAAAAGCATTAGGCCTTTATAAATATATCTATCTTTATACTATAAAAAAACATTACTATACTCTAAGGTAAGGTAAATAACCTTAAAAAACCTATAGCTTTTAGTATATAAATATTTAATATAAACTACACCCTTAAAGGCTAGTATATATATAAAAGATTATAACTAGCTACTATATCCCCTATACCTAACTTAAGCTAGTGTATAATTATATAATAAGCTACCGCTATAGCAAAGAAAGGTATAGATAAGGAATCCTAAGAATTAGGATTATTTAGCTTTTTAGGTATATTTAATAGCGCTATAGAATAATATGCCTTTTCTAGTTATTATAATATAAAGTATTTCTATATTTTTATATAAAACTTACTATAAATATTAGGATAAAATTTCTGCTTTTTTTTTATATTATATTATAGCTACTTAAATTTAGTTTTTAAGCGCTTAATACATAGGATTTTAATTAAAAGGGGGGGAAGTACTTAACTATAGCTCTAAGGAGTATAGTTTTTATTTTTCCTTTAAAGGTTTTTATTTTTCTTTATAAAACTCTATATTAATTCTAATAGAATATACTTATACCTAGCTATAAATATATAGTCTATAATAGTTTTATATTTTTCTCTAATAAAAGTTATAAAGTTATATCTTTAAATTCTATACTATAATACTCCTAATTTATACCTATATAGTATATTATAATAATAATGCTAACTTTACTAGCTTTAAAATTAAGGCTATAGCCTAAGCTATAACTATACCTTTATAATTCCTATTACTACTTACCCTACTTCTTAAAGCTTTCTTTTTTTAATAACCTTTTCTATTAAACCTTATAATTTATATTACTATTACTACCTATATTTAAAGCTTTTTATTAGAAATATACCTTTTTATCTCTTTTTAGGTAAGATAACTATACCTTCCCTTATCCTTACTATTTATATAGCTTTCCCTTGCTTTAAAAGCAGTATAACCTTATAAATTTATATACTTACTTATTTACCTATTTATAATAGCATTCTATATAGTACTTATTCCCTATTTAGAAAGCCTAAAAGCTAATAAGTTTAGTAAGGGATATTATAAAGGCACCTATAAAATATTAATAAATTTTAGTAATCTATAAGAAATAGCTTATTTTAATAGCCTTAATAATACTTATTAGTCTCTTTATTTTAGCTAAATCTTAGTTTTTAAGCTATATAAGTTTATATAACTATATTAGCTAATTTAAAGTAGTTTTTAATAATATTTTCTTCTTTATAAACTTTACTACTTATATTATATTTTCCTATTAAGAGAAAGCTTAAAGTAAGCTTTAAATTTTACTTAGTATACCTTAGAATTTAGTATAAAAGCCCTACTTTAGCTGCCTAAAGATATTGCTTATAATATTAATATAATGTTTATAAAGTATACCCTTTAGTTATATATATACTTAACTATTAAGAATATTTTTATTCTTTAGGATAAATATAATATAACTCCTATTACTTATAAGGAGTAGCTATAAGTCCTTAACTTTTTTATAATATTAATAAAAAACTATAATAGTTTAATATTATAAGAAAATATACTAATATATATAAGTAGTAGCTATAGTTATAGTACCTTTATTTACCTTTACTTATAGAATATTATAGTTTATTATAAAGCTATTTTAACCTTCTCTATAAAGCTTAATGCCCTAGGTACTTACTTAGTATAGCTAAAAACTATAATAGGTAGTAAAATATATATAAATAAAACTTAGTAAAATTTAATTACTATAGACTTTTATAAAGAAAGAGCTAGACTCTATAAAAATATAATATTTCTTTATAATAATATATACTTTATAGATTTCTAAAGAGAAGTGTAAAATATAGTTAAAGACCTTAATATTAATGCCCTTAAGGCTATAAATACTTATAATAAATAGTAAATCTTTAAATTTATTTTTTTAAATTATAAGGTAATTTATAGTATTAGTTAAAATATTTACTTTATTATAAGCTATAGTGTTTATACTATTATATTAATAGAGAATTTTATTAATGTTGGAATTGCCCTCAACGGCACAACCTCGGTGGAACGGCACAACCTCGGGAAGGTCCGATTCACAGATGCTGATTGGGCGCATTGCGT
>SRPT01000516.1:0-22821 GCA_018360205.1 Claviceps digitariae | reverse complement strand
CAGCCGAGGGGGAAGAGCAAATAGGAAAAAGAAAAAAAAAAGAAAAAAAGAAAAACTAAAACCTAAAAAAATCTGTCGCGCGTCTAGAGAGAGAAAGAAGGTGACGGCATTTGGCTTCTTGCTTCTTCTATCCCCCAGATGGACAACGACTCGACGTATGGGGAAGAAGCCTCCAATGCCAGCACGTCGATATACAGCTCCGTCACGCGCTACGAATGGAAACACAATCGCCGCTATCATGCCTACCAATCCGGCTCATATTGCTTTCCCAATGACGAGCGCGAGCAGGAGCGCCTCGACATGCTGCACCACGCCGTGACACGCCTCCTCGACGACCGGCTGTTCCTGGCACCCATCGATCCCACGAGCCTGAGAATCCTCGACATTGGCACAGGGACGGGCCTGTGGTCTATAACCATGGGGGATGCCTACCCGGCCGCGAGCATCATCGGCAATGATCTCAGTCCCATCCAGCCATCCTGGGTGCCCAACAATGTCAAGTTCCTCGTCGACGACATTGAGCTCGAGTGGGTGCAATCAGAACAGTACGACTACATTCACTGCCGGTTCATGGCCGCCTCCATCAAGAATTGGCCGCGCCTCATGCAACAGATCTACAGTGCTCTCAAGCCAGGCGGCTGGGTCGAATTCCAGGAACTGTCCAGCTGCTTCTCCTCAGCCACAGACGATGCTGCTCCGTTGGCAGAGCACCACCCTTTTCATCCGTTCCTACAGCTCGGCCAGGTCATGAAGGAGGCGTGCTCCAGGACGGGAAGAATGCTTGATCCCACGGGCCATCTGAATCAATGGGCCACGGAGACGGGCTTCGTGGCCGTAAAACAGTTGACTTACAAGGTTCCGGTGGGGGGCTGGCCCAAGGAGCAGCGAACCCGGGACGTGGGCGCCATGATGGCCCTCAACTATGTCGACGGCGTCGAGGCCATGACGGCGGTGCTGCTGCGCGATGTCCTTGGCTGGCCAGAGGACGAGGTCGAGATGTTGAATGCCCGTGTCAGGCTGGCAGCTAAGAAGGCCGAGCCCAAGCTCTTGGTCGACTTTGTCGTTGTCATTGCGCAAAAGGGGATGGAATGATTTTTTTTTTTTTTTTTTCGATTTCTTTCGGTCTCTTCTCGTCACCTTTGCTTGCTGGCGAGTAAATTAGCAACGTTACTTTCTTCTTGTTCTTCTTCTCTTACTTGGCTTTTGATTTTATTCCTTTTATCTTTTACCCCCTGCTTCTTCCTTTTTCCGTGCGTTTTTCATTAAAAGGTAGAACCTCGGCTGTTGGCATATCTTGATTGTACCTGGGACATAGACTTTGCATAAGCAGCGTACTTTCACGACGGCTGGCAGATTCTTTTCTTGCTTGCTTTTGTTTGGTTGGCATGGCGTGACATGGCGAGGCGAGGCGTAGGGGGTAAGGTGATTACGCATTTTTTTTTTCATGGTTTAGAGTTTAGATACACCCTCTCAGGACCGTCGTCTTGAATCAATTCAAGTTGTTTGCATATGTATACGTGTTTGTGTGTGTGTTATCATGAATGGCGGGCCTTGACGGCGGTTTGCTTAACCGCTAGACCTAGATATCTTTTTGACTTTGGACTTCATGATAAATATAGTCAGTGAGAATAACCCATGACACCACGAGTGCTAGGTCTGCTTTCCACAAAATCTTCTAACCAAGTAGTCCTTCGAGGCCGGTCCATTATATTACCACTGCTGGAAGAATCATGTTGGAGTGGGACTTCGTGGCGAATACCTGTATTGGGAGTGTTTATTAGAACGCTAGGAGTATCGAAAATAGGCGTCAATGAGGAACGCGTGATGGATATAATAGGCTGGACGTTTTTATGAGACCACGCACGGGGCGGGGGAAAAGCTGCTTAGATTGGGGGCACGTGGCGAATGGACCAGGACTGGTTGATTCATCGATGACCAGGCCTTCATGCAGCAGCTTCATGAATGAATGTAATGGGTTGGATTAGTCCGCCGGGCCATCGCAGCTGATGGGAACATGTGTCAAGGGGTGGGTTTCTGTCATAAATACATACCATCATTCGGACTGGTTTATACACCGCGAAACAAGACCTCAACGAAATACATTCGATAGCATAGTCCGAACTGCCGCTAGGACTATTCGAACTGGGGAACATGTGCTTAGATTGAAGAGTCAAGTAGCTACAGTTGACGTGATTGGCATCCAGCTACTTCTATCTCAGCTCCATTGCGCTTGCTCACGAAACAACTTCCTCGGACAAGTACGCTTTGTTGCTAAAGCCGAGTGCAGAACTCGCCACGCCAGCGTGCCAGACTGCTCGTAGAAGTGTTGGTGGCTTTTACTCAGGGGCATGTGATGCATTCACAGGCAGACAAACGTCTCCGGAATCGTGAGTGATTGCCCAGCCTTTGAACATGTTTGGCGTCGAAGTGATTGGAGTTGGCTGCACCGGGTATGTGTGATACTAGCTATCTTATGCGGGATATATGCCTTGCAGAAGCAGGCGCACAAATTGATTCGTTGAAAGGGAGTGAACGTCTGGTCCGGCACGGCCTCATGATCTATATGACAGTCTGTGTGTGGAGGGAAAGAAGAAGGAAACCGAAAAATGAAGGAGGAAAGGCGGTACTAAGAATAGAAAAAAAAACACAATGGATAAGATTAATATAGACTTGCGGGTCTAGGATAGTAGAAGTAAGAAGATGATAGGGCGTAGACTTCCAACTTGTGCGATAGTTAACGTTCAAGGGGTAAGCTACACTGGTTTCAAGTGAATAAAAAGAAGAAGGAAAAAAAAAAAGAAATAAACTACTCAATGAACATTGTAGGACCCATTCCACGGCAATCCTTTCATCTAGACAAGCCAGGCCGTAGATCCAGCCCATAACTTCCTTATTCTGTTATACAACAACGAGGAACATAGTCTAATACAATACATACATATATTATACAACTTGATTACAGAGGCCTTATATAAAATAGCAACAGAGCAATATCTTCTTGATGTAAAAGACGCCCACTATATAAACACCGAGACACTGGAACGCTCCAAGCTAGTAATGTCCTGTCCTGCTCGATGAACGCACCGGACAATCAATCCCGCTTCTAACCATTCGAATTCCACTTTTTAAAAAAAATATCATGCCCTTATAAGTAGCCCTTGTAAGTAAATTCGATTAAAGTACTAGACAATCCCGCTTATAAAACACCACACCATTCTGATGCATTCAAGAAAAGCACCATGCCCTTGAAAACTAAACCGTCTATTCATAAAATACCAGACAATCCCGCTTGTAAAACACCAAACTATTTCGATTCCACTTATCAAAAACCATGCCCTTGTAACCAAATTCTAAAGTACTAGACAACCCGCTTCTAAAACACCATACTATTTCAATTTCACTTATTAAAAACCATGCCCTTGTAACCAAATTCTCAAGTACTAGACAACCCGCTTCTAAAACACCAAACCACCCCAATTCATTCAAACATCACGCCTCAAAACCCATCACTCAAACGCTCCCCGGCCTAATAGCCCCCCCACCATCCCAATCCTCTTCTCCGCACCTCTCACCTTCCTCTCTTCTCTTCTCCGCTCGCTCTCCCGCAGCAACACCCGCGTCTCCTTCTCTCTTGCGAACCCCCCTATGCCGCTCTTCTTACCAGCACCTTTCTTGATCTTGGCGGCTTCGCCGAAACCGCTCGCTGTGCTGGTGCTGGTGCTGCCTGCGGCGATGGCGGCGGACGAGCCAGAACTGGTGTTGCCGAGGGAGGAGTTTGTGGTGGCGCGGCGCAGCAACGCGGGGACTTTGAAGGAGGAGGAGGTAGCGGCGGTGGTGAATGCCATGCGGGTGGACGAGGAGGAGGAAGAAGAAGAGGAGGAGGAGCATTGGCGCTTGAGCCCAATGCGGTTGATGATTGTGGTGGGCGCGGAGTGTAGGTGGGCAGGAAGACGACGAGGGGGGGGAGGCAGGTTCTCTTTATTGGTGCTTCGTGACTCTTCTTCCTCACTATCGGAGCCGGCTTCTGTGGCCGGGATGACGGACCCATGCGGCTCTTCGAGCAGGCTGGATAGCGTCTCGCGGACTTGTCCTATGTTGGATGGTTTCCTGCCGTTCTTGGTTCTGCGCAAGTGGGCCGGAGGGCGATTCTCTGATACCAACTCGCCCAATGGCTTATTCACGTGCGTGAACTGGCTGTTGGGGATGATGGTGTTGCCATCCTGCTCAGTCCTGTCCTTGTCGTTGTCCTGCGACTGCTGTGTATCCGCATCCGCCTGTGCTTGCGATGGCGAGTCCAAGCCGTCCAGCAAGTCCATCTCGTCCAGATCGCTGCCGTGATCCTCTATGCTCCGCAAGAATGCTTGGTTGCCCGGGTCCTCGGCAATCTTCTTGACTCGCTCGTCGGCAAACAAGGCCTTTTGCATCTTGGCAAATTGCCGCCGCTTCATGCGCTTGCGCGCCTCGCCGTCCGAGTCAGAGTCCGATAGATCAAAGTCGGCGCCGCGTTTGCGCCGCAGCATACCCTTTGTGATGTCTTTGAACAGCTTTTCTACTTGTTGCTCATCCCGTGCGCGTTCCCGATCCCTACGAGTACGTTAGTGCCGTGTTGATATTGGAACGCATCCTGTCCTTTTGTCCCTGCTCTTTGCTATCAAGGAGTTCAAAAAAGAAAAAAAAAAGAAATAGAAAGCAGTAAAAGAAAGGTCAAGGTCGGTGAGTGAGTGCTGAGACTTACGCATAAAACGCTGCAAGTTTCCTCCCATCGACGTCATTCCCAGCCGCGTCGTCAATCATGTCCTCTACAGAGCCCTGGGACTCATTGTCGCTGTCCTCGCCATCCGCACCACCCACGCCAGCATACTCGTCCTCAGATTCTTCAGCCTGCTCCTCGACCATGTCCTTGGCCTTGCTCTTCTTGCGGTCAAAATCGTTAGCCGTGGGCGGCTTCTTCCTCGATTGCATTTTCTTGGCAGCAGCGGCACCTTGGAGTGCTTTGAATGCATCCACCTTCGTGCTGGGTACGCTCGCCTCCTCCTCCTCACTTGGTCCCGCAGTCGTGGACAAGTTCATTCTCCTGTAAAGTCGTCCCTTACGCACAAGTGGCGAGTCCTGTATCGTCATGTCCTGCTCGTCGTCTTGCTTCTCCGCCATCAGCGTCTCTATCGTTGAGAACGGAGGTTCGATATATCTTTCGCGGAGAGGAGTGTGCTGCTGCAGGCCCATGTCCTGAGAGAGTTCTATGCCCTCAGACATTTGTGTCTGCATTCCGTCGTTAATCAAGCTGCCAAGGCCGTGCATTTGAGACTGCGAGAGATTAAATTGCACTGCCTGGGTTGCCGTGAGGGAATCTTGTCGTGGCTGGGAGTCGATAATTATTTCCTCCATTGGCTCATCTGCAGTGGCGGAAAAGTTGGAGTCGGGGAAATGTTCAAAATCGGGCATCATGGATTGGGTTGGATCATTCCCAGCAAAGTCGCTCGTCTGGCTAGCATCCATGGTACCGGCGAATATCTGGGTGAGGCCCAGCCCAGCGGGACCTCGGACAGGGAATCCCGGAATGAACGTCTTCTTGGCAGATCGCAAGACCGAGTTGGGCGCACTGAGAGACCCAACGCGTGCGCCTGCAGGAGTCACCTGCGTAGCAAGCTTGTTGGGTTTCGGCGTCACATCAACGCCACCTTCATCGTCCGACAGCACCGTGGTAATCATTCGAGCTCTGCGTTGCCTCGGAGCTGGTCGAGCAGCCATTTCTTCGTCTTCGTCTTCATCTTCTTGAGCTTCGCCATGTTCACGCTCAGAGGCAGCAGAGTCCGCTTCGTCGTCAAACAAGGCGTTGCCAGCTGCATGATCATCCTGCTCCAGCTCGTCTTCTGCATCCTCCATCTCGTCATCTTCAGAGCCCGAAACATCCAGCTCGGCGGCGTCCGCGTCAGCGTCCTCGTCGGCAGCGTCCTGGTACTCCTCATCCTCGCTATCATCCCACGCCAGGGGATCGGCCTCGCCATTCATCTTCCTCAGTCTTCTGGCCTCGTCTTTCTCCGTCTCCCTAATCTTGTGTGCCTCTTGTCTCGCCTTGGCCACCAGGTCCTCCACCTCTTGTTCCTGTTTCTCGCGCTCTGCAGCCGTCTGGACGACGATTCCCTGGCCCCTCAATAGTTCCAGGCGTCGTTCTCGCTCCATTTTGGCTTGTTGCCGTGCCTTGAAATGTAAATGGGCTTGTAGTTCTCCGGGTGTCATCCTGGACTGGTCCGGCTTTCGTAACCTTTCCTTTCCGGGTGATTTCACCTGTGCTAGAGCCCGCAGGGCATGGATGGAGTGCGATTCACTGGTCGTTTTAGATGGAATGCTATCAAATAGCACATCAAGCTTATTTTTGGTCGTCGTCGTGATTTGCAGTTCGTCGTCTGAGTCCAGAGTAACCGAATTGATGGGTAAAACAGGTAGCCGGACTCGCACTCTCCGCGTTTGGTTTTGTTTTTGTTTTTGGTCCGGACTCAAATCCTGTTGCGGCTGGCCAGGCTCGTCCGCAGTCGCTCGGGGACTACCAGGCTTATTACCTTTGCACAATTGCGCCGCACAATCACGTACACTCTCCGTAGACAGAGCAGTGGGGACGACCGTATCTGTTGTTGCAGCAATTCTGGAGCTGATTTCCATGAGCGCAGGAGGAGAACTCGGAGGCGTGGCAGCATCGTTCGCGTTCATTTCGACGTCGGAATGTGGAGTCGTTGGTCGACTGGAGCTGTGTGTCCGAGGCTCAGGCTCAGGCTCTACATGGCCGGCCGGCTTGTAGTTGAAGCGTTGAAACAGGCTTTGTTTGGAGATTTTCTTCTTTGTCTTGGCCTCGTGCGCAAGCTGCATGTTTCGGGCCATGCGTTGTGTTTCTCTGTTCATCTCCTCAATTGCTTTGCGGCTGGCCTTCCGGGTAGGGCGAACTCCTTGGGTCAATCGCCTTCCGCCTTCATCGTCCGTGATGCCCCCATCATCACCGTCATCGGAAGCGAGCTGATCCATTTCCGAGGTAAGCTTTTCCTGCTGAGCCCATTGTTCCGCTTTTCGAGCTTCTTCCGCAGCTTCTCGTGCCAGGCGTTCTTGTCTCTTTCGTTCAACGAGCATTTTGAAGCGATCGGATTTCAGCGCCGGCAGATCATTGTCCGAATCCTCACTCTCGCCAATGCTCTTGCTTGGGGAGGGCCGCACAGGCGAAGAAACAAAAAGCCCAGGGCTCATTGGTCGATGATGTTGTTGTTGCAGTTCTTGTTCCGAGTCATCATCCAACTGCATATTAGCAGCAGCAGCACGGCGCTTCTGACGTCTCGGAGCTGTGGGAAGATCCTCATCCTCGTCATCTCCGTTCGATTCCTCTTCATCGTCCTTGTTTGCCTCATCCGCGCGCTGTAATAACATGGCTCTGACGCGTTCTCTCGCGGTGGCTGCCGCCGGTTCTGGGCTCCTTGTTCTCCTTGTCGTCGTCTCAGCGCCTTGCATTCGTGATGCGAGCTTGCCTCGTGGCCGGATCATAGGCTCCGAATCGTCTGATTCATCATCATGCACTGATCGTGGATTGTTCAGGGCGTCGTGTTGACCAATTCCTTGGACAAAAGATGGTCGTGTCGGGTTGACGTTTATCCCTCCTCCTTCTTCGTCACTGCTTTCTACCGTCGCCAACAAAGCCCTGATCTTTGACTGCGGCGTCAAAGGATCCGGTGAGCCGCTACGTGACGCGATCGAAGCAGCTCGCGAAGAAGCCATGGCGTCTGGTAGTCGAATGGCAACGATAATTATCTTGGGTTCATGCAGGGACCGATAGATGTAGGTTGTTGTTCAGATCATGAAGTCTTTAAAAATGAGAATAAGATGAAGAGCAAGGCTACACCATTTGTAAGATAAAGATAGGCAATCGATGATTTGATGTGGTCTGCTGTTTGCAGTAAAGAAGACGACCAATTGACGTTGGAGGGTGGAGGGTGGAGGACGGAGGGGAGCTCGAGACGCGTCGTGCAGAACCGCGTCACGCGACGTTGCGCACCATACCGCGTACTTATTTTAATGACCCTCCTGTCGGCCTAATGCCGCACGCATCTGTCTGTACAAGTGCCTGCCTACCTACCTGGTTACATGCACATAGTAAGATATTACGTACTGCAATGTGTACGTGTTTGCAAACGCGCAAACATGCAAGCATGCAAGCATTCGTGGGCTATTTCACCTTGAAGTAACAGAGCGGGCATTCTCTTCATTACGTCATATCTGCAAAAAAAGTGCGGAGTGCACCTCTCCGATTGCCACCATTTCCATGCACGTCACGTCACAACAAGGCAACCCAAGGTTTGGAAAAGGCAACTTCTCATATTAAGCACCTCCATGCAGATGCCTACGTCTCTTCCTTTTTTGTGGTTGTACTAGACTACGGTGTTACTTGTTGCAAAAATTTCCTCTTCTTCCTCCACTTTTCTCTTGAAATTGGAATTTCTGTTCCCACGATTGCACCCAATAGAACCCTAGAACAGCTTGTGCTCAAGGGTCATATCGGACTCGGGTTCGAGGCCAACACAGGCGCGGAAAATGTTGGTCAGAGCTGCACGCTGCTTGGCCAGAGCATTGACAACTGGAGTGCCAGGAGGGGTAAGAGGAGCCTTCAGCATGTAGCTGAGCACGCTCAGCACACTGTGGAAATGCTTGTAGCCGTCTTCAGAGGTAGAGTCCTTCCACTGAATACGGGTCATCATCTCAGCAAGTACGACGAGATCAATGATGAGAGGAGAGGCCAGAAGCGAATCCTCGCAAATGTTGAACATCCTATGGACAGGTTAGACAATACGGAATACATGAGACCAAGATGAGAGGGAATCAGAAAGAATGAGCCATGTCATCGGGGGATGTCGTGACTCACGAAATGGTCTGGTGACCTCCAAGGAAAATCTCAGCGTAGTACTCGTCGAGAGCACGCTTGTTGTCGGCAACCGCGGGCATGTACTTGATGACAACGCAGTGGTCAGGGTGCTCGCCCTTCTTGTACAGGACTGAGTTGGCCTCCACCATGTCGTCAACCACGTTGGACTTGGAAATTTCTTTGGAGCGGAATTGCTTCTGGGAGCTCAAGTTCTTTCCATCATTGTTACCCAAGTGGTTGTAGCTGGCAATAGACGTCAACTTGATACCGGCGTTGATCATGAAGTCAACAAGAGCAGACTTCATCTTGGTCTGACCAGATTTAAAGTCATCTCCACCGATGAAGGCATTATGCTTTTCGGCAAGCTGGATCGCACCAGGGACGAAGGTGTTTTGAGGAGACCCGTTGATGAAGGGAGTGTTCTCCAGAATACAGGCGACCGCAAATACAGTGGAGGGAGAGACTTCCTCGTGACCTTGCTCAATCGACTTGAGCAGGTTGTCGGCAGTGTCGTTCACACCAGGGATGATGTCCGCATAACGCTCGGTATTGGCAGTCCACATGACAATGACCTTGTCAAGATTGTTCTTGGCCTTGAAGTCACGGATGTCCTGACGAAGCTTCTCAACGTGGGCGTTGCAGGCCTTGGTGCCCTCAATGACGTTGTCGGCACGGTCTTCCTGATTCGCAGCAATGAAGTCAGGGTAATAGATGGAGGGAAGAGGAACTAGTTCCGTCATTTCCTTTTTGACGAGGGCTTTCAGGGTCGGCTCCAGCACCTGAGCGCGGTCCATGGCCTGCGCCAGGTTCATCTTGCTAATGTCCCAGCCGCCAATGACGAGGTCATTGGGGTGAACCATGGGCAGCACATTGTGGAAGGGAATGTTGACGTCTCGGTTAGTTTTGGCATCAGTTCCAAGCTTCATCGTAGAGGCCATGACAACGGATCCATAGTAATTGGCCTCGCGGGGACCCTCCTTGGTCTCCCAGACGAGGTTGCGGCGGTTGGCAAGAATACCAGCAGTGACAGTGGTACCATTGTTGCCACCCCAGCCAACCAACATCATGCCGACCTTGGGAACCTTGCGGTCGACCTTGAAGTCATACTGAGTCTCCTTGGGAGTCGCAACAAAGTTTCCGTTGCCATCAGTTTCGACGCTAGTAGTACGATACGTATACTTGGACTTGATCTCGGCATCAGTGTAACTGACGTTGGGGGAGTTGACGACAAAAGTGGTGCGAGAAGCGGCAGCAGTGGTGTTGGCTTGAAGCACTCCGTTCGTGGAGCCCGAGGGAATTTGCGCGTGGGGAGCCATGTTGACGGTTTGGATTTAAAGTAGGCGCAAAAGTATTGATTTGCCGTGGGCAGATTTTAGAAAGAAGTGTTTCTCTTTTGTCTAGTTTTCTGCCTTTACTGGGTCTGAACCGAGTCCGATGCTCCTCCAGAGGCTGAGCAATGGGCTCCTGCGAACGGGTGATGAATCCTGTGGCATCAAGTCAGTTTAAAACGGCCTGTTGAAAAGGTGGAAAAGAATGACAGGCCAAAACTGCGATGTCACGACTGGTCACTTACGAGTTGAGGAGATTTGAAAACGTCTTGGCTATGGTGTGATCGAGGTTCAATGCCTCGATCTGTTGATTATTTTTTTTTCTCGTTGGATTTCGAGGGGTTTAAATATGAAAATGGGTTGAAGGACTATTTCTGCCCAGGCGATGAAGAAGAACGGTAATAGAGAAGTTGAGAAAATATTGAGAATTGAGTTGAACTATGCAGGTAGGTAGGTAGGTAGTTGGCAATGTGGTCAAGGGTGAGAAAGGGGGGGCAGGAAATCCGGGCTGTATTTGATGTATCAGACGAATGTGGAGCCCGCCCCGGGGCAGCCAGCGAGCAAAGCAAAGGCGGTGAGGCGAGGAGGTGAGGTACTTTCCAACAGTTCCCCGCTTTGGTAGGTGGCGCGTCGGCCAGCTGTCTGTGGATGGGCCTGTGGCCGTCCATAGCTGCCAGCTGCGGAGCTTGCGTGCGTGGCGGTCCGTGGACGACTGCACAAATAAAATTCATAATAAATAATAAATTCATCGCACCTGTCTTGAGGCTAGTTTGCTGGCTTTGGCCGCTTTGGTTGCTTTGGCTGGCGTGGCTGGACAACAGAACTGAGTCTGAAAAATCGAGACCCAAGCTTCGTACATCTGTACGATGTCATGATCATCATTAGTTCGGAGGTACACAAACGCCGAGCTGCAGCCCTGTAAATGTCAGATGTCAGGGACAATTGCCAACAAACCTTGATGGTCACTTCATGCAGATGCATGTTTGCCGGCCGTCGTCGTCCTACCCCAGCAGCTACTACAAAGAACTTATCTAGCTGTGGTCAGATATGGCATATTCATTTTCATTTCGTCACTTATCACTTGGAGCAACTCCTCGAGCTTAACTGAAATCGCGATATCGCTTTTTCCTGGCAGGGGAAAAAATGATGCAAGTCTAGACCAAACCGAAAAAGGACTGGCTGGGACCCGGCGCGGAGAGGAGGGGGGGCCAGGGCCAAAACTCTCTCGTTATCAAAGACCAGCCAGCCAGCCGGCCTCCACGTTATTGATTGAAGAGAAGATTCAAGCCGAGCCGCAGCAACGCCATGATCAATGAACAAGTGGCGGGAAAAACTGCTGCGCTTCAAGACTACCTCTGCTGGCTACCTCCAGACCATATTGTTGGGAAGGGATCGGACGATGTTATTTTCTGACTCGTTCGGCACCTTACGAGAAATCAAAGTGCTTGGCATGCAACAAGTAGCTTGGGTTTCTATTGACGGCCAAAACGCTACCATGTCCCGTCTCCTCCGCTCAGAAGCGAACGCAGTGGGCGACGGATTACTTTATAGTATTCAAGCAAAGTGCTCCGCATTCAGACGCACATGTGATGATGCCAATCAACACTTCTCCCTGATGATGCAGGTCCGGGATGCTCAGGATGCAGGGAAGAGTCCCAGGAGAGAGAGTCCTGCCCCCCCCCCCCCCCACCTGCGTCGCTCTTCGGCAGAGAAGCAAGTGAGTAGAATGACGCTGCATGCATATTCGACAATGCCATGGTCTTTCAAATGCGATTTTCGTTTGCAGATGTCAGACAGGCCAGTTTAGGCCGCTTGTTTGGGTTTGTTGTGTTTGTTGGATAGCAAAGCATTCTGCTTATCCAGGACGACGGGGTCTGGCGTGATGCTGTTGATTCGATTCCTTATTTCGAACGTGCCAAATCTCCGCGCGGTTGTCTCCGGCTGATCACTTTTGGAACGGCCATCATCTGATCACGACGGCGGACACAAGGGTTGGCGAATCCAGAGAGCCCGATGAAGAACAGAAGAACAGAATGATCGCCACATTACGCCAACACATTTCATCCCATCTCAAGACCAATTTCACCAATGGTGTCAATTCAACAGCCAGGGTGGCAGTACATATGCATGCAAGCGGGAAAATCGATAGTAATACGACAGCGAAGCCATTGGCTCAGCATTCTAGAGAACTTTCATTCCTTCGTTGATGAGGGCATCGTCATGAACCCGCAGACGCTGGAGCGACCCATGGGAGCGAGTGCCGTTGCTTGACTTGCCCGGTCCGCTCACGACGTGGCGTCGTAGTGCGATCCCATAGTGCGACATGCATTTCAAAATCAAAATGAGCTGTGGATGCGACGAGCCTCAAACTGCAGTCCCTCGAGGGAGCCTTTTTGTCCTTTTGTATCACTTGGCACGCGACTCAACGGCCGGCCGCCCTTAACGACAATAATCACGAGGACGCTACAAGTAGCTTTGACCCGCCCGCAACATGTTTGTTTCGAAATAGCTCTCCAGATGTCGTCTCCCTAGTCCGAGTGGACTGGCCCGACCAAGAGCGAAGCGTGAGGGTGCCGGAATGCTCGAATGCAATAGAGCGTTGTGTGTTTACGGTCTGGCCGCGCTCGAGCGGTCGACGGCTCGAGACCAAGTCGGTCAAATATCTAGAAACCATTGCAAATCGAATAAGAGATCTCAGTAGCGGCCGCCGCGAACTTGGCCATTCCTCCGCCTACATCCATCATTGGCCTGTGAGAGAGCGAGCAGCGAAGATTGGGGTGGAGATGAAGAAGACGAAGAAGAAGAAGCAGAGAATCGTGAAACAAACCGGCGCCGAAGGGGCTCCAACAAGGGGCTCGAGCTTCGAGGGGCGATTTTGACCAGACATTGAAGACGCCAGGCCAGTCCAGCCCCACTCTCCCGCCCCGGAGTGGTGCATGAAGCATGAACCAGATGAACCAGCGTCGTTCCACCACGCGAGAACCCTGAAGTTCCTGGAAACCCCCCCCCCCTCGGGGAGGGATCGAACCTTCATCACTTCAAGCCCCAATACTGGTTGTTAATGAGTGAAAGTTCTTGTCATTTTCAACTCCTTCTTCTTATTTTGCGCCTTGTTGAGTTAATCTGGCTTAATTTTTCACGCCAAGTTTTGTTCCATATCCAGAACTTTCTCTCCATCTCTCTCTTCTTCCCTTATTTTTTCGTTTTTTTTTCTTATTTCTTTTTTCTCTTTTTTAGCAAGTCAAATCAGCATAGCTGTAACTCGTGAGTGGGTTGGATTGTGTCGCATAGTGACGAAGCGTTTACGATCGAGCCTCCCAAGTTTCCGGAGAATATCCTGCTAGTTTTGAAACGACGAATCAGCGGTTTTCACGACTTCAGGGCCGGCCACATATTTGCGAAATCACGTCAGATTTTCTTCTTAATTGGGGCTCGTTGAGCAAGCGGATGGACCAAAAGGTACTCGGACCAAGTAGAAATTGATCCTTGCCGCGTACCTGATCCTACTCGTCAATCCGCCTCTCTTTCTTAAAACTCTAAATCTTGGCATTTTCCCATCGACATCTACGAGTCTTGTCCCATCAACAATCATTACCTTTATCATGGCGCTGCCACGACAGTCGACGTTTTTGCCAACCATCAAATGTTCAGTATGTGGCAATCAGGTCGAAATCTCCATGATGGGAGATCATGTTTGTAGCAGTCCATCTACAGAGCGTATGTTCTTTAATACCTCCAAGCGCGTTTTCATCCGGGTCAACTGATGTATATATACTCTCTTAAACAGTATCACCACCTCCGGAAGAACCCCGAGCCCCTGAAATTCAGCTTTATAAATCACCATACGCCCAATACAGACGGACACCACCCCCTCGGGAAGAAGAAACAAGTGTAGCAGGTAAAATCTCTTCATGTTATTGATCATGCGCGATATTACCGAAACCATCTAATCAATTAGTAGGCACAGGAACCACCTATATGCATAAAGGGCAGCTGACCCCTGTTAGTCAGCCAAGTCAGTCACGACATGTTTCTCCGGTGAATCTAGACAGAGAAGAGGGCTTGGGAGGCAGTCAAGGACATTCGAGGTCTAGAAATACGTCGGAAAATAATTTGGAGGCGCCTAAAGTTGCAACTCTGCCAACAAACCGACCGGGAGGCTACGGTGGATTTGGTGACCCGACGTCCAACACTCGAGATAAGCAACGCACAGGCGCGAATTTCATGGACAGAATAAATAATACGATTCCTGGCCCCTTTGATCCAAATAGACGGCCATTTGCAGCGATAAACGCATATCCTCAGCGCAAAGAATCCCTGGATCTCTGGACACCACCACCATCCGTTGAGCGAAGCCCCCCACGACTGCCAAGGAAACAAGGCTACGAGGGCTTCGGAGCACCAAGTAACTTCAGAAATGGCCATCAAGCAGGCCTTGTTCGTTCCGAAACATACCCAAACGCGTTTTCGAGTGCACAGTCCTCTCAGATGCAACGAGGTCCATCTGTTTCTGAGCCTCAATCTGATGGCTCACGGCATTCAGGTAGATTTGGACACGAGATGAAAAGGTCGATGGGACTCGACACCTCAACAAGACCGCCTCCTAGAACGGGCTTATTTTTCGATCACGATTCAAGGAATATAAGGTCGGTCGATTTGGCAGCCGAATTCGGAATCAAAAACCCATATCACGCCTCGATGAGCTCCGTGTCGTCTGGCTACTCTGATTCTAGCGTAACTAGTCTCGTTACGGTACAAACAAGTCCGACAGTGGAAGACACAAGTTCAAATGGAAATCGGATGAAGACCAGTGAGTCGGGCATGGAGACAGTGACCTCGAGTTCTCGTCGCTTTTCTCCTCAAGTGCTCGAAACTCCTATCGGAACGTCGCCAGCAGATCTTCGGTTCGATCGAGTTTCTCCTCGACCAGGCAGCGGACAGCATAATACCCCCGCTCCTTACCGAGGAGATTACAGCTTGTCGCGAACACGGGACGGCGGCATCGGCTCTATATCCGAAGGCCGCAGGTTCAAGACTTCAGATGAACAGATTGACTTGCCTTGGTCAAAGCGACAGGAAACCTGGGAAGTACGACAGGGCACACGAGGGCACGTCTCACAGCCATCCCGCGGCGATTGCAAGGGTTGTGGTATAGCAATCACCGGCAAGAGCATTTCCTCGGCGGATGGGAGACTGACGGGCAAATACCACAAGGCATGTTTCGTCTGCTCAACATGCTGCGAGCCATTCCCGTCTTCTGATTTCTACGTGCTTGGCGACAAGCCGTATTGCGCACAAGACTACCACAGGCTCAACAACAGCCTTTGCGGACGCTGCGGGCGCGGCATCGAGGGTCAATTTGCGGAAGACGAGGCCAGGGTGAAGTACCATCTGAGCTGTTTCCGCTGTCTGGACTGCGGACTGTCTTTGGCGGACGGGTACTTTGAGGTAGGAGGCTATGCTTACTGCGAACGAGATGCATGGAAAAGAGTCCAGGCACAGTCCTATGCTGAGCAAGATGCCTATCGGCCTGTACCGTCTCGCGGCACGCCTGGCGCTCGCACGATACCAAATGGTTCTTCTGCACGACCCAGTCCTCAATACGGTCAGAGCGGGAGAGGTTATCCGCCGCCGCCGCCGCCGTCACATGCCAATTCAAAGAGCGGGCGTCTGATCCCTGGCGGAGCAGACCAACGTCTTCGAATGAATAAGCGCATGACCCGACTGGGAAACATGAACCTCTGAGAATGAGTGAGCTCTTCCACCTTACTGCTAGAGAATGCCAGCCCACCTGCACTCACGACTAGTGGCTATTTCATGCTGAGCCCTTGCTCACATGAGAATGGAGCGGTGCTGTGCTATTTTTCGACAAACACCTTCCAAGAAGAGGAGTTTTGCTTGTTTTGTTTTTATATCCCATCACTTTTAATGGCTCGACTGCGTCTTTTTTTTTTACCATTCTCGCGACTTGTCATAGTAATTGTTTTTGTCATACCCCTTTACGAGAGCATTCCACGCGTCTGGGAACACGCACGGATGCCTTTTATGTTTATTTCTAATCACTTAATGGCATCATTTTTTTTTCTTTTCTTCTTTTTTTTTAGTTGTTATAATAGTTGTGTTTGCCATACCCCTTTACGAGAGTATTTTACGTGTCTGTGAACACGCGTTATTTATGTCTAATTATTTGGGTTATTATAATAATTGTTTTTTTTTTGTCATGCCCCTTTATGAGAGCATTTTACATGATTGGGACCACGCGCGGATGCTCTTTATTCAACTCTAATTACCTCATGGCTTGACCTTTTTCGAGGTTGTTATCATGGTTTTTTTTTAAATACCCCTCTATGATAGCATTCCACATGTCTAGGAAGCCGCGCGGTTGCTTTGCCTTTTTTGGGGGGAGGTTAAGCTTTCGTTTTGCCGACTTGCTTGCTTCGTCGCCTCCTTGAACTGTGTATGTACATAAGTACCTAGATAGGTATGTAGGTATGTACCTGCTTTACTCATGTTTTAGAGCAGTTTATACTTAAGTATGTACCTATGCATATGTCCTTTGCAGGTCTATTGCTACCTCAACCGGCACTCCAGAGAGCATGCTGCACCTAAACGACATGTTGTGAAGCAGCCTGCCGCTCCCGTTCCATCACACGAAGTCGCATCCGACCCATTGATTCCTATCTTTTTGTTTCCTTTTTTTTTTTTTTTCTTTTTTTTTTTTCGTAGTAAACTCTCCCTGCCGGTTTTATAACTCCCACGCTATGTACTGCATGGCGATGCCGTGGTATTCCTGTCTTTTACTATCTTTTTTTACTTCTTTCCGCTAACAAACCGCACGTGCACCGCACCGTGTGCGCACCGTACCATCTGGCCCGCCTGGTCCCGTACCCGCCCGGCCGCCGGTTTCACCGCCTGTCCCAGCCTGGCTGTCCGCGCGGAGCGTGTGGTTAAGCATGTCTGGGAACTAGGCTAAACGACCTGGCGCGCGTAGAAGCGACGTGGGTAGACGGGGATTTGGGGGGGGGGGAAGGGATGCGGCGGATGTTTGTGACGTGCGCTTGCTTGCGCCTCCATGGGAAGGGGGTGGTCAAAGTAAAGGGGGAAGGAAGGGTATTAAAGGAGGGAGAAGTGGGAAGAGGAAAGAAGAAGTAGAAGGGATGGAAAGCAGAAGGGATGGAAAGCATGAGAGATCTGCTGTAGGTACCGTACAGTGGGTCGTAGGTAATTCCGAAATTTTTATTTTTTACACCAAACTAAGTTTACCTTAGTAGGTACTAGGTAGAGAGGTACATGAAGTATGTGGCATGTTTGTGCGACGGAGTGGTGCGGTGGTGTGTACTCCCAAATTGAACATACTTTTGATACAATTTCATTGTACGTATTATCTCTGTAATGATGACTGTAGAAAAAAGAGAAACAAAGAAACAAAGAAACAACGTATTCTTGTCACTTCTTTCGTTTCTTGGCGGACCAAAAGTCAAAAGTCGGGTGGGGTGCGGTTCGGGGGGTCCGTTTTTTGCAATTGCCAGGTGGCCCGTAGTGTCGAATCTCGATGGACGCAGACCATTTACAAGCACCTACACCTATTTAAAGTACTTACTTAGGTAGACTATTCGAGTACCTAGATGCTTAGCCAGGCACTTGATCTGGAAGAAGTGTATGCATGTACGTTGTTGACGGCTCGTTTAATTCGTTTATTTTGGTCCATCACTACAGAAGTTGCATATGTGCGTGTGGCATCGCTAAAATGCAAGCACACAGTACAACGCGTGCGGGCTGTCGAAAATTGACTCTCAAGGTAGAACATTGACAACGACACATATTCTACTTACCTACTTAAGTATGTACAGTGGGATGCAGATAGTTTTCGTACGAAGGCAAGTATCGCGAATTTAGCCGATCAACGGGTAAATTAAATAACAACCCTGTTTTTTTTTTTTTGCTTATATAATTAGCTTCTTCATTAGCTTCTTCATTAGATCAGCTTCTTTATTAGCTTCTTTATTAGATTAGCTTCTTTATTAGCTTCTTTATTAGCTTCTATAAAGACCCCCTTTCCCTCTTCTTTATTAGCTTCTTTATTAGCTTTTTTATTAGCCTCTTCTAAGTCTATTTTTCTCTCTTTTTCCTAGCTTCTTCGCTAGCTATTTTTTTCCCCTAGCTTCCTTCCTTCCTTCCTTTTAATAGGCTATAGGCTAGAACTAATGCCTTAGCTACGTTTAAGGCTCTGTAAGCTTAAAGCATAGGGTCTTTCCTATATATAAATTCAATGAATTTATTTAATTCTAAAGTTAATAATTACTTATATAATCTAATAAGAGGCTATATAGAATAACTATAAATCTCTTTAGTGTTCTAGTTAACTATACCTTATTTCTAAGGAAGAAAAAGACCTTCTTTATAATACTATCTAGGAAAATCCTTATATTTAGCACTCTAACCTTCTTAAAGCTATTAATTATAAATATAGCCTTTAAACCCTCTAAAGCCTTTTAAAATTAATAAATTTATAGAAGTAGCTATAGAAAAAAAGACCTCTTATAACTAAATAATATATAGCTTAAAGGCTTATATAGGCATATTAATATTAGACCCTTAATTAGCAGAAGGTCTGGTTTTCTAATAAGATAAAGGTCTAACCTTTTTTTTCCTCTTTTTTCCTCTTTTTATTAGCTTCTTTATTAGCTTCTTTAGAGCCTGTTTTTACTATCTTTTTTAACCTCTTTTTAGTTATATATACTTTAACCTCTTTTTTAGCTATAGTAAAGCTTTTTTCCTAGCTTTTCTAACCTCTTTTTTCCTCTTCCCTCTTCCCTCTTCCCTCTTTTTTATCCCTTTTATAACCTCTTTTTTATTAGCTTCTTTAAAGCCTATTTTTACTGTCTTTTTTAATCTCTTTTTCGCTATATACCCTAACCTCTTTTTTAGCTATAGTAGAGCTTTTTTTCTAGCTTTTCTAACCTCTTTTTTTCTTTTCCCTCTTCCCTTTTCTCTCTTTTTTATCCCTCTTATAACCTCTTTTTTATTAGCTTCTTTAGAGCCCGTTTTTTGCTGTCTTTTTTAACCTCTTTTTTGCTATGTGCCTTAACCTCCTTTTTTATCCCTTTTTTTCTAGCTTTTTTAACTATTACTACTAACCGCTACTGCTAACCTTATAGGTTAAAAAATCTAGTAAAATCTAACTAAAGTTTATATTTATAAGACTAACTAACTAAATCTAACTTTATAATATATAGCTAAAGCTAAAAAAAGATAACCTTAGCTAAATATTCTAGTTAATATTTAAATATAACTATTAATGTAATTTAATACTACTTTATAGTTAGGTTATAGTATAAGATATTTTAAAGCTTTATAGTAACTAGCTTCTAAATAATATCTAAACTAGTAATATCTTTATATAGAATAATGCATTAGTCTATATAGCTTATATTATTTATAAGCTTTTTTAGAACCTTAGAATTAAGGTTATAACTTAGCCTACTAATTTACCTAACCTAAATTTAATTAAGAACTTATAAGCACTTTTAAAAGAAGGTATTTATAAAGACTGCCTATAGCTATAATTTATACCCTATACTATAGAATACTAAGATAAATTAGTGTAGGCTGCCTATAAGACTTAGCATAGAATTAGTCCTAAAATCCTAAGAAATCTAATAGATACTATGCCCTATTGTGTTAATGTAATTATTGCTATAGATAGCTAGTATATAAAATACTAGATTTTTTTTTTCTTTATCCCTGCCTTTTTTATTTTACCTGTTGATTGGCTAAATTCGCGATACTTACCTTCGTACGAAAACTATCTGCATCCCACTGTACATACAGTGAGTGTATGTATATGTACATACTTATGTACCTGATCGCCGCTTGTTGCTATGTAAAGACCCTGCTGACAGCCGCATGCAGGATCTCGTCTGTTCAGCTGTTAAGAAGGGGGGCCTCTCACCTTTTCCAAGCGATGCATAAGCATGCATTGTCATTGTAATACATTCAATTGGGGCTACATGCAAGCATTTTTATTTAACCGAATAGTTGGACAGTTTAGCCTACATTAAGCCATTTTCCTTTGGACCTAAATAGACGGCAGGTGTCAAGGCGTCGTCAATCGGCGAGCACACGGACTTTATGTACATACAGTGGGATGACAATTCTTTTTGTACGAAGGCAAGTATCGCGAATTTAGCCGATCAACAGGTAAATTCAACAACAACCCTGTTTTCTGTTTTTTTTTCTTCGTACAATCAGCTTCTTCATCAGCTTCTTCGTCAGCTTCTTCATAGCCCGTTTTTGCCGTCTTTTTTAACCTCTTTTTCGTTGTGTATGCCCTCCTCTTTTTTTAGCTGCGGCAGAGCTTTTTCCCGGCTCTTCTGACCTCTTTTTTCCTCTCTTCCCTCTTCCCTCTTTTTTATCCCTCTTATAACCTCTTTTTTATCAGCTTCTTCAGAGCCCGTTTTTGCCGTCTTTTTTAACCTCTTTTTCGTTATGTGTGCCCTCCCCTTTTTTTTAGCTGCAGCAGAGCTTTTTCCCGGCTCTTCTGACCTCTTTTTCCCGGCTCTTCTGACCTCTTTTTTCCTCTCCCCTCTTCCCTCTTCCCTCTTCCCTCTTTTTTTTATCCCTCTTACAACCTCTTTTTTATTAGCTTCTTTAGAGCCCGTTTTTGCCGTCTTTTTTGACCTCTTTTTCGCTGCATGCCCTGACCTCTTTTTTTTATCCCTTTTCCGGCTTTTCTAACCGCTGCTGCTAACTGCTGCTGACCGCCGCTGCTGACCTTATAGGTTAAAAAATCTAGTGAAATGCAACCGAAGTTTACATTCACAAGACCGACCGACTAAATCCGACTTCGCAATATGCAGCTAAAGCCTAAAAAAGATAACCTATAAGCACTTTTTAAAGAAGGCATTTATTAGGCTGCCTATAATACTTAGCATAGAATTAGTCCTAAAATCCTAAGAAATCTAATAGATATAATGCCCTATTGTATTTAAGCAATTATTATAGTAGATAGCTAGTATATAAAATACTAGATTTTTTTTTTCCTTTATCCCTGCTTTTTTTATTTTATCCGATCGGCTAAATTCGCGATACTTGCCTTCGTACAAAAAGAATTGTCATCCCACTGTATGTACATCCGAGGGGGTAGATAACATGAGGGTTAGTCCTCTAGTTTACCTAAGAGTTGCTTTACTTTTTAAGTAGCTATAGTTAGCTAGCCTAATTCCCTTAGTATACTTCTAAAAATAGATTTCCCCCCTTACTATATAACCCTACCTTCCTTCCTTCTTTATATATATTTTCTTATAGTATATAACTTTAAGAATTTATTAATAAATAATTATTAAATAATTACTTATTAATTTATTTTTAATTTATTATATTATAACTTTATAATATTAAGCTAAAGAATTATTCTTTATATAAAGAGTATTATAAAGAGTAGCTTTATAGTAAGAGAATTTATTAGAATAATTTTAAGCTATTTAAAATAAAGGTAATTAATTATTAATTACTTATTAATTTATTATTTAATTTTTATAACTTTAAGGTAGTAAAGTAATTATACTACTTAGTAAGGTTTTTTACTATATATTATGCGCTAATAAGGATATATATAGCATTATAAGTATTATTTTTTATTTTTTAATTTTTAATTAATTAATAATTAATTAGGCTATTATATATTCTAACTTTTTAAACCTAAAGATATATATTAAGAAAGTATATAAACTTAAGATTAAGCCTACCTATATAAATATAGATAGTATTAAGGAGGGTAAGTATATTCTTTATAAGTAATTTTAAATAAAATTAGTTATTAATTAATTAATAATTTATTAATAATTAATTAAAGTATTATATTAATTTAATGCCTTTTCTATATAGTAAGACTAATTAGAAAGTAGCTATTATAATAAAGGCTAAAAATCCCTTTTTTTTTAAAAAAAGAGGTAAAAAAGAAGAAAATAAGAATAAGTATAATAATATTACTAAGCTTATTAAAGCTAGCCTACCTACCTATAAGAAGGGCACTAAGAATTTTAATATAAAAACTATAAGTAATCTATTATTAATTAATTAATAATTTATTAACTAATTTTTTTAGGTAAACCTTATAAAAATATAATAAAAGGTAAAGGTAAAAAAAGGGTAACTTTATAATAAATACACTAAGGTAGGCTTTAAAGGTTAGTAATATTTTACTATAATATATAATAAATTAATTAATAATATATTAATAATTAATTATTAAAGTATTCTATACTCTTTATAATATATAAATATAATATCTAGAACCTTTATATTAAGTATATAAAGGCACTAAGCAATAAAGAGAATAAGAGTAAAGGGGAAGGGGAGAATAAGAATAAAAATAAAGATAAGAAAATAGATAAATAATTAATTAATAATTAATTAATAATAGATTATATAGTTTTTTTTTTATAAGCTTAGAATAAGCTATACTATAGTCTATTATATTAAGAATAATAGAATAATAGATTTTTTTTTACTTTTTTAGTACTTCTTACTATATAATTTATTATTTTTAATTATATTAAAATAAAGAAAATAAGAAAAGATATATTATATAGTAATATA
>SRPT01000515.1:0-22824 GCA_018360205.1 Claviceps digitariae | reverse complement strand
TTTTTTTTTTTTTTTTTTTTTTTTTTTTTTTTTTACTGAACTGCAGACTCGCGAAACTATACGTGTGGAAACGTGTATGCACGAATTAGTACGGGTATGTATCTGGGTACATATAGTATGCACATCCATATGTAGGTAATTATTTTGGTATGTATTGACATATCAATGCATCAACAGCTCGGGCGGCCGCGGCGGAAATTTCAGATACGGAGGGTCTGGTATGCATGGAGGGGGTCGGTTAGGAGGAATACGAATGTGCACGCCCCGGGGAGCGAAGCAGTTCGCTTCCTGGTAGAACCTCGACGATGCATCCACCAGCAGCACAGGCTCTACGGCAATTGTCGATTCATTGCCACACCAGGGACAACAGACAAAGTTCTGACATCTGGCGCGTACATGTGCAAGAGAGAAAGAGAGATTGAAAGTCGAGTTTGGCTTTAGTCAACTGGCCGCGTCGTCACCCCATTGGCTCTGGTGGCTGTCCCGTGCCCGCCGCCCCTTTCCGTCTGCGTCTCCAGTCCAGTCCGCAAGCAAGCAGGCAAGCCGATTTAACCACGTGTGTCGTAATTCAACCTCCACTGCCTACACCACCAAGCCAACTCCCACGCCACAATTACCGTTTGGTTCCATCACGATTCCTTCTTTTTTGATCGTAAATAAAGCCTCGTTCGATTGAATCGGACTCGAAGAGACTGCTCCTAGTCCGGCCCCTACTTCCGCGCCCGCTCCCGCACAACCTACAGCCATTCTCATCGCACGCGACGAACCTGCACTACACGCTCTGACACCTACGCATCCCCGGTCGCAAAAGAAAAAAAAGGAGGAAAGAAAGAAAAAGAGACACAGAAAGAGAGAGAGAGAGAGAGAGAGAGAGAAAACAGAGAGAAAGGCAACTGCACAATTAAATCAATTCGACATTATCCTCGGCATCTGCGCCCTGAAATCCCAACGCATCAACCGACAACTGTAATCCGTTCGAGAAACTCTCTCAAGTCCCTGACGCAGTCGCGCTGGTCGCATCCTCTTTGAGCCAAACGTCTCCTCTGATAGCGTTTCGCCGCAATGGCTGTCGCATCCATCCAGAATCGAACCTCGGAGTTCAAGTCGGTTCTCTTGCAAGCTCAGAAGCGTCAAAATGCAAGCAAGGTCGGCGCCCAGAGGCGCTCTCTCCTAACCGACGCCCAGAAAGCCGCTGCGGACGGACCAGCACAGCCCAGGAGATCAGACTTTGCCAGAAAGGCTGCCGAGATTGGCCGAGGTATTTCTGCGACCATGGGCAAACTGGAAAAGTTAGCACAATGTACGTGATATTCCCGTTCTCTTTCAAGAAAGAAAAATGGTTTTTTTTGTGCTAATAAGCGATAATAGTGGCTAAGCGAAGGACATTATTCGATGACCGACCCGTCGAAATCAACGAGCTCACATTCGTCATCAAGCAAGATTTATCGTCGTTGAATCAGCAAATCGGCTCCTTACAGAGCCTGACTAAACAGCAACATCCCAAGGCTGACCAAGAAGGCGAACACAACAAGAACGTCGTCTACTTGCTGCAGGGCAAACTAACCGATGTGTCGGTCAACTTCAAGGACGTTTTGGAGGAGCGAACAAAGAACATCCAGGCTTCGAGATCAAGGACGGAGAACTTCATCTCATCAGTGTCGCAACACGCGGGCCCTTCCTTCCAGCAATCAGCCTCGCCACTCTACGGTACCCCGAACCGAGCATCGCCCGCTCCCGCTGGCTCAGACACCTTATCTCTGAACCCTCTGAGCGACCAGCAAATGTTGAAAATGGAAGAAGCGCAAACCACAAATACCTACATCGAGCAGAGAGGCGAGGCCATCCAAGCCATTGAACAAACCATTGGTGAGTTGGGCAGCATCTTTGGTCAGCTTGCAACCATGGTCTCGGAGCAAAGCGAGATGATTCAGAGAATCGACGCCAATACAGAGGACGTCGTTGATAATGTGGATGGTGCTCAACGAGAGCTGCTGAAATACTGGTCACGCGTCTCAAGTAACCGATGGCTGATTGCCAAGATGTTTGGCGTGCTGATGATATTCTTCCTGTAAGTCGCACCCCAACCAGGACGTGTCCTGGGATGAAACAGTAGCGAAACTAACACACTAACACTCGTCACAGTTTGTGGGTTCTAGTATCTGGCTAGGACAGACCGATGTCGCATCTAAAAAAAAATCAAATCAAATCAAATCAAAACAAAACAAACAAAACCAAATAAGGACTAGGAGCAACCCATTGCAAAAATCCACTTGTATGAGATGCCGGTCCCTGAGAATTGTCTTCAAATGGGCTCAACGCCAGGTCACTTTTTTTTTTTTTTTTCCTCTTTTGTATGTCTACATGAAGAACCAAGTTCTTTTTCTTTTTCTTCTTCTTCTTCTTTTTCTTCTTTGTTTCCTTTGTCCATTTGACTGGGTAGGTTAGAGGGCGTCTAGAGTCCGATTAGATCACATGCATTAATAGGGGAGCCGCAGTGCGAATGCTCCATTCCACAAAAATATCTCGTCCTGTGTTTGCTGTGAATGAATGTAGTGAGACAGGTTCGAAACGCGTGTATCAGATGAGACATGGACCAGACGATTCGGAGTATTACGTACCAGACTCGACATTTGACTCGACCCGCCGTGCTGGAGCAATCTGATTGATGCGTGCATACCTACCTAGACATCCTACTTACGTGCTACATACATAAAGTACTTAAAGTATGTAATATACATTGGACTGTATATGTAGTTACAGTATGTACTCTCAATGCTGGTATATCATTCAACGCTACATCTCCCAGTTCCCCATCCCTCCGAGCTGCCCAACCCAACATTGAATGCAAGGAGGCGGTACACCCACCGAAGCTAGCGCCCGTATTCTCGCCAAGTCTGGTAGCTGTGTGTCACTCAGGATGCTTTGTGCAGCACACATACATCAAGTACGGACATGATACATGCATATGTATGCACGTGTGTATCTAGTTGACCTGATCTCAAGGTTACTTTCTGCACAAGGGGCAAGTTCTCTTCTGTCCTCGGCTTCCCAGATACTCCCCTACTCAAGTCTGTCCTGGAGAGAAAACATTATTTTCAAAAAAAAAATTGACGATGCCCGTCGTGAGCCTATCTTTCGGGAGGCAACAACGCCCTTGGCAGGCGAACCACTTCAAGTTGTTGAACCATGCGCACCGCACAGCCATAGGAGCTCTGATGGCAAGAAATTCGGCGGGGGAGCTACCAGATGGGCGCCACATCATCTGGCCACGTCTCTAGCGGAATGGTGAAGTTGCTTCGTTTCTCCACGTCCACGATGTCAAGCTGGAGGCGGATGAATGGAGAGCCCTAAAGGTTGGTCTGATAGACACTCTCCCGGGGGAGAGACCTGGAACGTCGTGCATATTCGCTTTTTGAGGACGATTTTGGTTTCCCGGGTCGGCGTAGACGTTCCATAGGGCATCAACAAGAAAAGTCATATAGATGGAACCACGAAGAGAGATTTTCAACTACAGGTAAATAGAAATGAATATTTCTCTCTCTTCTACCCCACCGTCTTGGTCCTTTGCGCTGAGCTTTTGCCACATGTCGGCGTGAGCAATGGATCGGTGTCTGGAAATGACTGGCGACTGCGACTGGCGACTGGCGACTGGCAATGCTAAACGATAATTCAGTTTGCTATGTTGATGCTGGCATATATACAGTGTTGAAATATATCAAAAATGCCCCTTGTATACAATAGAGTCCGGCGTTTGTCTTCTAGCGACAGCACCAACAACAACCCAGTGCTTCTATAAACTCCCTGCACTCTAGCTCTCCTTCATGTCGACCACCACCTTGAGGACCAGCCTCCCATCGTCATCTTGCACTCTTCCAGCCATGGCAAAGGCATCGGATATCCGTTCGATGCCCTTGAACCTGTGCGTGACCAGCGTTGACAAATCCGGCATGGCAGCAGGGCGGTCAGACAAAAGCTCAATCGCTTTGGCATACGTGTTCGCATATCGAAAGACACCCACGAGATCAACCTCCCGCAGCGCAGCCGCCGATATTGGCAGAGTGAGAATGGGGTTGCCCATGCCGATGATCATGACCTTGCCGCCGGGCTTGGTCGCGTAGATGGATGCCTGGGTGCAGGTCTCGACGCCGGTACATTCGTAGACGATTGAGACCTCGCCCACGGGCTTGCCGTGCACCTCGACTTGCTTGATCTTGTTCGCCACGTCCTGCGCATACGCGAGCTTCTCGTCTATGGTCTGCGGGCGACCCATCGGCACTACGTAGCCCGCGTCCGCGTAGCCATTGGCCACAGCAAAGTCGACGCGGTCTTTCTGGATGTCGGCGATGATTACGGTCCCGGCGTTGGCGGCTTTGCTCACCGCGCCGGCGAGGAGGCCGACGGCGCCTGCGCCAAACACCAACACAGTTGCGCCGTCGGGCGGATTTGCGCGATTGCGTGCGTGCATGGCTACGGAGAGGGGCTCGACGACCGCGCCGAGATCTAGAGAAAGATTGGCCGGCAATCTTTTTGAAATTAGAAAAAAGGGGGGGTCGAGTCAGTTTTCGTTATATTCCCGCGAGACAATGTTTTATATTGAGCCTGGCCTTGTTCCAAATCGGGCCACGGGCCAACCACCACACTCACTTATGGCACCATCTCCCGGGGTGGTTGATGCGCTCTTGCAGCGTTCCCTGCGCATGTGGATTCGCCTTGGCGGAACTTCTGAACTTCATTCCTCGACAGATATTGTATCTGCCAGCGGCGCAGTACTCGCAATCCTCGCAGGGCAGACCAACTTCCAAGGCCACACGATCTCCCGGCGCAAGGTTCGTGACGCCCGAACCGACGGCGACAACCGTTCCGCTGGATTCATGACCCAGTGTGAGAGGCTCGCGAACAATGATGTCGCCGTTTCGGTAGTGGTTGAAGTAATGGAGGTCAGAGCCGCATAGCCCGGTCGACTGTACGGTGACCTGGACCTCGTCGCTCGCGGGGGCTGGTAGTTCACGGGATTCCTGAATATGCTGTTAACAAGACGACTTTTGGGTTTCACCTTTTGTTTGAGCCAAAGAAAGAAGACAGCGGAAAAAAAGAAAAAAAAAAAGATGAAAAAAAAAGGAAGCAAGGTAAAAACCAGAAGCGAAGAGAAAGTGGCGGGGAAAACATGGGGGAGAAAGGGAAACCAAAAAAGAAAGAACCAGCTGGGTTGACTCGACCCAATCGGCAACGTACGATGCGAATGTCCTTCGCGCCGTGAAGCACAGATGCTCTGACGCTTTGTGAGGCCATTTTTTTTTTTTTTTGGAATGTCGCAGGTCAGATTCGATTGTGTCGGTATGTGGCATTCAAGAAAGACTGATGCTCAGAGGAATTTATAAACTTCCGACAAATGTTCAAATGCTTCGAGTCTCGAGCATCCGCAGCCGTCCGACCTCGCGGCTTGTGGGTAGCTCAGAGCCGGGTGAATGTGAAGCCAGGCCTAGTAATAATGTCCATGCATCTCAAAAGGCGCGTCATGGGCAAATGGCATTCGCCGACTTTGCGCCTTCCCCTCAATAGCCGGCGCCGTCGGGCATGGGATGGTGGGGGTGGGCCTTGTGTCGGGGGCGCTAATCATCTGTGTGCTGTGTGGAACCAGCTGGCGGACCAGCTGGCAGACCCCTTGCAGCTGGCCGGCAATCATTACCCAAAGGAGTAACTCATTTGTCGGCTCGCTATTGGCTTTTGCACGTCGGACGAACAAGCCGAGCATTTTTTACAAAATACCTATGAAGTAGGTAGATGACAGATGTTCGAATAAGATTCACATGCATCGCCATCTTGCTGTTGTCATCGCCACGTTACTCGACTCGAGCACAGTCCAAGTGCACTTGATACAGCCCCTGCAGCTCCGATGGCTTCCAGGTCTGCATGACAATTACGGGGCCACAACGAGCCAGGGTCGCCATTTGCTCGCGGTGGGTGCTGGTGCTGCCATGGCTTTTGCTTTGTTGTGCTGCTGGATATTGGTTGGTTCGACAGTCCCGGTCACAACTGACACCTTTTGTTGTTTGTTGGTCCTGCGAAATGCCTCACAGCTAGCCCTTCCCCGCCTTCACCTGGGTTTGAAACGGTCTGCGCCAGCCACGCTCCAAGTCGACCTTACAGATAAGGGACGGGCCGGACCCCAACATCGTCCCGAACAACCTTATTCCTTATTGAATGAATATTGGACATCCGGTACTGTCATGGAATGAACAATCTTTTGTCACAATCGAGCACCTTTTGAAGGCTTTTCTGTGCGGTTTCGGATGATTTGTGTCATATGGCAAATGCTGAGTCTCATGGACCCTATCTGAAGTCACATCTCTGGCAGTCTCGGTCCCCCAGTGACCTGGAAGCTATAGCTATCTGGTACGTCTCGCCGATGCACTCGTTTTCTGTGGCAAGAGAGCTTTGCCTTACCCATTTGCACGGACAACGTTTGTTTTACCCAAACTACGGGGACTCATAATGTGACAGCGTATTGATCGACACCTGGCCGATTGACCATTCCTTCCAAGATACTCGAGGCAGTGGGAAAATAAACGGAACGAAACATGTCCCGACCACAGCACGGACCTGCTTCGAACCGCTTGGCGAACAAAGTGATATCAGCGGTGCCATGGACAGCCACGACTACATACTCGGGTACCACCGTTTCACTCGCCTTTGCTCGGCGAAATCTCAACCCGGTGGTCGACTCTTCAACGTCGCCCCTCCGAAAACAAGCATGGGCAACAGTCAAAGAGGGTGCTTTCTTGACTCCGTGGAGGGAGAGATTTCTCGTTCTTCGCGGCGAAAGGCTCGATTTTTGTAGAGCAAAAGGCGGTAAGCCCGCATACACGCTCTTCCTAAGAGACGTAGCGAGTGTCGATCGCGTCGAGACCGGCAGGCCGATTTTCGAAATCAAGAGGAGAATCAACGGGGATTCTACGAGCCCCGGGGAAAAGGAGGGCCAGCTCAAGGTTCTGCAGGTCAAGACCAGGACCGAGGATGAGCTCTACACATGGATCGACTTGATTCATTTGGCCCGTCCGGATCTAAGCGGGGTGAGCCAACCCACCAACTTCTTGCACAGGGTCCACGTTGGCTTCAGTGCGGCAACCCAGGAGTTTTTAGGGCTGCCTCATGAATGGGCGCAGCTTTTGAACGCATCAGCCATCACCAAGGAGGACTGCGCGCGCAATCCACAGGCTGTTATTGAGGCTGTGGACTTTTATGCCGATCTTGCGAGGAGGTCAGAGAATCCCCAAGCATATCTGGCTCTGTCTCCAACGTTGGACACTGGCTTTCGGCACGAGGACGAGAAGCAGGACGTGGATGTAGAAGCAGAGGACGACGACCTCGAAACGATTGCGAACATGTCTAATGCGACGTATGCGACATATGCCGGACCCAGCTCATCAGCGCAATCAAGGTTCAGCCCGTCCGCTCTCACATCTCCGCGTCGCCTTTACGAGCCTGTTGGGCAAGGACAATATGGCCGAGGCTGGGATAGAATACCAAAATCGGCTGTCGATGGTCCTAGCATTGCGCGACCGATGCTGTCAGTCGAGGATACGCCCAGGAAACGCCGAGAACTCACTCCACTACGAACGGCTCCAATGGCTCCCATGGCTCCCATGGCTCCAACGATACCGAAAAATGCTTCCGGAGCATCGAGTGGATACTCTCACCATGACACTCTTCTTCCACCCTCAAAACCTATGCATTGCATTCCAACACCAGGAACAAGAGACTCAGACTCCACAATCACCCGAATCTCAGTACCATACCGACGCAGACAAGCAGTCCGGTATACGACCACCCCAGAGACAGAGCTCATGGTCAAGCTTCAGTCCGTAGTCTCCACGCACAATCCAGATACCTCGTATGCGAGGCACAAAAAGATTGGCCAGGGTGCGTCCGGCCAAGTCTACATTGCCAAGATCAAAGCGCACGCAACTGGCCCGGCCCGAGACATTCTGCGAGAACAGGGTCCAGATGCCATGGTGGCCATCAAGGAGATGGATCTCGAGCGTCAGGCAAACAAACAGCTGTTGGTTGATGAGATTATAATTATGAGAGAGAGCCGACACGACAACATCATAAACTTTGTGGAGGCGTTCCTTTTGAATGACGGCGAGCAGCTGTGGGTGGTGATGGATTACATGGAAGCAGCGTTGAACGAAATTATCGACAATAACTCGGAGATACCAGAGAGACATATTGCGACTATTTGCAGAGAGGTAAGTCTAGCAAAGGATAGAAAGAGTGGGAAGAAGAACGAAGGAAAAAAAGAAAAAGAAAAAGAAAGGACAAGAGGAAGATTTTCTACATCCAGGCTAAAACCTAACATTCCCTTCTCCTAGGTGTGCAAAGGATTGCAATATTTACATTCTCGACACATCATTCATCGTGACATCAAAAGCGACAATGTCCTCATGGACAGAAACGGCCATGTCAAAATTAGTGCGTGCGATGGAGTTGAGACCAAATTTCCGACAACCCAACCCTCTCTGTCCATCAATTGATTTATATCAAAAGCTAACGACTAGCAAAGCTGACTTCGGATACTGCGCCAAGCTGACCGAGCGACGATCAAAACGAGCAACTCTCGTCGGCACCACGTACTGGATGGCTCCGGAAGTGGTGCGCCAACAGAATTATAGCTTCAAGATTGACGTGTGGTCTCTGGGCATCATGGCGATTGAAATGGCTGAGATGAATCCCCCGTACATAGATGAAGAGCCCTTGAGGGCACTCTATCTCATTGCCACGTCGGGGACGCCGCCCTTGCGGAATGCCGAAAAGCATAGCTTGCTGCTGAAGGCGTTTTTGGCACGCTGTTTGCGTGTGGAAACGCAGCAGCGCGCCTCGACGGGGGAGCTGCTAGAACATGGGTTTGTACGGTCCGGCGGCGTGGTGGGTGAGCTGGTGGAGCTTTTGGCATTTAAGATGATGGATGGGCGAAGGATATAGAACGGGGTGAGATTTTGCACTTGGCGTTTATGGCCAGGAAACTGTATTGCTAAGAAAGGGAAGGGAAGGGAGACATGGGGAAAGGGGAAACAAGAAGATCCCATGTCGCAAATCGTGGTGTATACCTCGTGCTTTGCATTTCGTCGGCCGTTTGACTACTTAGTCTGGTGGACTAAAATACCCGAATACCCGAACACACCCAAAATAAGTACCCAGACTGCACTCACACCCGGAGCATCCCGGGTAGCCTAAATGCCCCGCGGAGAATCCCATCAACATGCTCCGAACTGGGCAAGTGCCGCCGGCTGGCTCCCCACAAGGTAGCCGACCCCGCGGAGCGGCGGATGACGACAAAAGATGGAGGACTGACTGGCATGCGCACCTTTTAAACCAATCTCAACCCACTCCGGCACGGCATTTGCTCCGCCGCTGTGAACAGACGGGCCGAAACCCAGAACACCTTTGCCCAGAACACCACATCCCATCATTCCGCTCCTCTCCCGACTCTTCAGAAAATCATATAAGAAAATCAGGGGGGAAAAAAGAAAAGAACAACAAAAACCACATCATGAGCGCTCCCCTCTTCTCCCTGCAAGGCCAAACAGCCATGGTCACTGGCTGTACACGCGGCATCGGCCAAGCTGTCGCAGTTGGTCTTGCTGAAGCGGGCGCCGATGTCGTCCTCGTACAGGTACGTTATGCCCCAACGGCCATTATCTTGATTATGTTTTGGCTTTTTTTTTTTCCCCTCGAAACCTCGCTAACGGATTTCCTCCGCCCCCCAAAACCCTTTAGAGAGACACCAGCGTGACTGCCACCAAGGAGGCAATCGAGAAGCTCGGCCGCAAGGCCTGGGTCTACACGGCCGACATGGCGGACCAGGAGTCTGTTAGGAAGCTCACCCCAAAGGTGCTGGCTGATGGGCACGAGCTCCGCATACTGGTGACGTGTGCGGGCATCCAACGGAGGCATCGCTGTGAGGAGTTTCCGGACGAGGACTTTAACCAGGTACGAGATCATACAATGCAGTTCACGGGGGCGACCTTTCGTCTTTCGTCTTTTCGCCATTTTTTTTTCTTGGTCACTGTAGTTTCACGGACCGAAAAAACATGAAAATTGCTAATAACTGGCCTCATAACAAATAGGTCCTGCAAGTCAATCTCAATGCCGTCTTCACCCTATGCCGCGACGTAGGCGCCCACATGCTCCAGCTGGATCCCTCACCGACGACGGGCCGCCGCGGCAGCATCATCAACTTTGCCTCGCTGCTCACCTTCCAGGGCGGGCTGACCGTTCCCGCGTACGCGGCCTCCAAGGGCGCCGTCGGCCAGGTCACCAAGAGCTTTGCCAACGAGTGGACGTCCCGAGGCGTGACGGTCAATGCCATTGCGCCGGGGTACATCGAGACGGACATGAACACGGCGCTGCTGAACGACCCGGCGCGGCTGGCGAGCATTAGCGCGAGGATCCCGGCCGGGCGATGGGGCAGTCCGGAGGACTTTAAGGGGACGACGGTGTATCTTGCCAGTCGGGCGAGTGGCTATGTTAGCGGACATACCTTGGTTGTGGATGGGGGGTGGATGGGACGGTGAGGTTATGGAGGATATGTTGGTGTTGGGTGGAGAATATTATGCGGTTGCCAGGTCACTGTGTGTATTTTGGGGATTTGGTTTTTATACATATTGCATCTAAGCAAGCGTGCGAGGAACAAACATCCTATCCATGTACAGTTTCGTAGAGATTCCAACTTTGACACCTAAAGTTGTATAACGAATTGATGAATCTGCATATCCTCAAAAAACTCTCTAGGTACAGAAGCCATTGAGATGACACAACTCCCACGTGAATTCCCTGCAAATATCCGACCCACAAACGAACTTATTTCCTCTTCAAAAAAAAAAAGTAACAAAACACTAACAAGAAAGGAATATAAAATAAAGATAAACAAGAAGTAAAAGTAGAAGTAAACAAGAAATAAAAGTAGAAGCACCTTTTTTTTAAAAAAAAAAAAAAAGAGCAAAAAAAAAGAGGGAAAAGCAATAATAATAAAAGATGTAAAAAAAAAGCCAACCATAATCCCTCAAGACAATGCACTCGACGCAGACCCCGACCGAGCCCTCACCACCCTCCTCTTGCCCAGCTTCCACTCCCCAGAGGGGTCCTTGACAACCGTGACTTTGCTGCGCCGTGAGCGAACAAAGGTGTTGGTGGGGGAGGTTTTGGAAATGACTCTGCATGGATTGTTAGTTGTGGTGATATTTTTTTCCTTTTTCTTTTTTTTTCCTTTGTTTTTTTCTTTTATTAGTCTTTTTTTTTCTATTTTTTTTTAATTTTTTTTCTTTTATCTTATTTTATTTTATTTTCTTTTATTTTATAATTTTATATGTTTAATTTCCTTTTTTTTTATTCAACGAATTAAAAAAGGTAACAACATACTCCGACTGCAGCGCAGCAATGCGCATGCGCGCCAAACAAGAATGAAACTGGTCCATTAGGGCAAAAATCTCCTATTTTTTTCTAAAAAAAAAAAAAAAAAAAAAAAAAAAAAAAAAAAAAAAAAAAAAAAAAAAAAAAAAAAAAAAAAAAAAAAAAAAACAAGTGGTATAATAGGTTAGGACACTACATAAAAGTGCCGAGTTTATAAAGCGTAAAACAATAAAAGAAAAGAAAAGAAAATAGTAAAAAAAAAAAAAATTGAAAAAAGGGGCTGCGGAAAGTAGGATTTACAGAGGGCGGATTTATTTCGGTTTTCTGCTGTGGAATAGGGAGCGCTGCGCGAAGGGGTCAAGTGCAAGCGCAGGCGTTGCTTTTGTTGAATCCGACAATAGAGAGAAGATTTTACAGTGAAGGAAGGAAAACCCAAATCAATGCAAGCGGCGAACAAAATCCCAGAAAGGTGGCTCCCCCGCCGCGCCATTTATACGGAACAAAGGAGAGGGGGGGGGAAAGGGCCGCGCTGACGCCTCGTTTAGAATCAGTGCACGAGGATGGTTCAACCACCCCCAAGAAAGAGGCTTGATGCCGTGTTTGGGAAGCAAGCCCCCTCCCACGGTTCCCGTCTAGGTAAAGTAGTGTAGGTTGTTCGAGTTATGGACAATCACATGCTGAGTAGATAGTTTGCCGTGGGGACGGAGACGGACGGGATGGAGGATCGAGATGGCGCACCCCGGACTTGGGGGATTCGTTTCCACGTTGTCGCTGGCAGAAATGCGGGGGAAATTCGATTGTCTTTTGGGGGTAGAATGGCATGGGCCTGTTCTCTTTTTTTTCTTTTTCTTCTTTCTTTTTGGACTAGCAGGCTGGCAGGCTGGCATTGTTGCTTTCCTGGAGATTGTTATTGTGGTCGGGAATGGCCGAGTTAGAGTTTGAAAGGCGGGGAGGGGGGAGGGGGAGGCTTAACGTGGACAAGGATGGACTGGGACTAGACTGTTTGGAGCTCGGTGCGTGCTTGGTACTGGAGGAGGAGGTGGCGGGCTGAGAGCGGCAGCCTGCAGGTCATGCCTGGTGTCTTTCTGCTTTGCTGCATGTTAAGTATGTACATGTACATGTCATGCTTTGGCATGCTGGTCTGGCTGATCAGGGGCATGTCTTCTGCATCTCTGTCTTGGTGCGTTCTGCATCGACGAGCAGGGGGGTCATGTCTCAGAGAGTCAGCGACATTGGACGATCGGCAAGCAGTCATAGTCACGACCAGCGTATACGAAAAACGCTGACCACCGTGGTTTGACTGACCCGAGTGTACTACATGTGTGGTCTCGTCTCGTATCATGTCAGTCAAAAGAGCGCTTTATCCGTGCGGTATTATATGCTATGTATGTATGCACCTGATTCTAGATTTTCGCCGTCATGCGCTGCCAATTCTAAACACCCAATGGAAGCATCAGCTTTTATGGACCATTTTCGAGCGATTCATGCGGCATGCGGCATGCGGGAAGCGGGAACCAGTTGCCAGGACAGAAATCACTCAAGTAAAACAAAATGGAATCACTCTGACAAATGCCCGGGCATGGATTGCTTCTCATGGTTCTGTTCCTCTTCTCGAGCTCTTCTATAAGGAAAAAAAAAAGAACAGATCGCTCAAGGTTGGGAAAGAAATAGTATGCTCCACCGTCTTACAACGGTCGGATGGAAATCGCGAAAAAAAAAACAAAAAAATAAAAAAAAACGAGGTTTATGACCTCAGACGAGCGCGACCGACTCGGACTCGGGGACGCTTCCTCAAATTTATTGGACTTTACTTTTGTCTTCGCGGTAGTAGTGTGCCATTTGCAAGCCAGCTCTCCGGAAGCCACACTTGACATAGAAGCCTTCGTTGGCGTCGCTGCAGTCGAGAATGCACTTGTAGCAGCCAATCTCCTTGGCAACGTGATCGAGGGCTTGGATCAGCCGCAGGCCGAGCTTCTTACCCTGCTGGTCTTTGGCCACGGCAATATCTTCAATGTGCGCGACGGCGCCGAGGCTGTGAATACTGCATGGAGCATGCGCGTAAGCTCAATGGCTGCGTAACGAGGGCGGGCGATGGGGGGTGGGGGAGGGAGAAAGGGAGAAACGCACAACTTGTGCTCGACAATCATGGCACCCGTGGCCACAACAGAGTTGCGCTTGTCAGGTCTGGTCGTGTCCTCAATCACAATGGTGTAGTACATCTGCTGCTGCTTCATCTTTCTGAACTGCTCCTCAAACTGCTTCTGGGTGATGTCGCCAACCGTTGTCAGAACCCGCAAGCAGTCGAGGAAACCGGTGTCGAAGTCGGTGGTGCGAAGAGGTCGCAGCTTATAGCCGTCGGGTAGTTCCCTCGAGACGAAGTCGGGAATGAGCGACTGTGAGAAGAGTTCATCTTCCGATGCCATGTTGTCAGTCGTCGGATGAGGCATTTGTTGCGAGGGGATGCAGCTGGTATCGTTGGATGTCGTCGCGGGACGCTTGGTTGGGCTTGAAATTCCCAGCCGCTCGAACGAGACAAAACTCCAACGGTGCGATGTGACGACAATGGAACGGAGAGAGGCTAGGCGGACGGGTTTCCTAACAGCGAGTGAGAAGCAGGTGAGGAGCAGATGAGGAGCAGATAAGAAGCAGATGAGGAGACAGGAATCGGGAGTTGAAGGAGATGGACGAGCAACTCCCAGGACCATATCCCTTGATAGTCAGGGGTTTTGTGTGACCTTGTTGACCATCCAAGTACCTACTTACCTACCTGGTAGGAAGTAGGCAGCTAGTCTGGAGTGGTCAGTGGTCTGGTCTGCTGGCCATGTACCAGACCACACCAGACCACACCAGACAGACTGTGTCACTGCTTGTCAGTGCATGGTGGGGTGTCGAGTGGGGGGAGGGGTTGCCTGGCAGGGGCTGGCCAGATAAGAACATGCACATGCACATGCACATGCACATGCAGCCTTATTGTTAACCGGTCTGGCCGGAGATGCCTCAGTTTCGAGGCTGACTGAAGCCAACCGACGACCAGACGTTTGGTCCATCCTGTCTGGTGCTTTTCATGATGCTCGCCCAACTTTTGTGGCAAAGACGCTGACTCTGGCCGTCAGTCTTCTCTGCTTATTCTTGTTTTTCTGCCTTTTCTGGTAACACGGCCATTTTCTACCGACCCCAATTCACCGTCTGACGTCTCGTTAATCGGGCCCTCGTCTGCTTGCCATTTTGCCCAGTTCCCTCGTGGAGACACCCTTGCCTCGAGGAAGCCGGAAAATATCCTCCGCAACCACAAGGACCGGACCACAAGGACCACAAGATGCGGTTCCCACAACTCCCACCAAACGTCGTCACGTTGCAGTTGGGAATGGGACTGGGCACAATGGATCGGCTCTGCCATTTTATTCATGTCTTTGGCACAGATTCCTCGGATATCTATGTACCTACCTAAGTACCTAAAGAAGTAGGTACTAGGAGGCAGGCACACGGGCAGATGAGGCGTCGACTACTTCTTTGTTATTCAACCAACCAACAAGCCAATTTCAACTGGCATGCCCCTGGGCCTGGTGGCCCCCTCCATTCTGATTTGAATGGACCGCCAACAAGGGCACGTCTCCCATCTAACCGTGCACCCCAGTTTTCTATTGTTGACGTCTTCTTATTCCGGCTTCGGGAAACGCGTTCCAAGGACCTGGCTTGGGCTGGCAGGTCGCATGGGTGCTTGATGCAGCCCGCCCTAACCCGCGTCTCGACCATTTCGACTGGCTGGCAGACGTCGACTTGGACGACTGGAACTCTGGCCTGTTAAGCGACCCGGCTTCAATCACATGCCAGTCTATGCCAGCATCGACGGCGCCGTGACTTGCTCATCTGCGACGACAATGCAAGCGCATTTCAGCGGCGTCCCACGTTCCGTTCATGTGTCCAACCAAAGCACATCATCCAATCCACACCCATTTGCAAATGGGTGCCTGCGACCTTCAATTGTCTCAAGCCCTTTCCTTTGCCCGCCGCGACTCGAACCACACACCACACCTCAATCGACATCTAAAATATTGACCCCGGCCGCCTTGCCCGCCCATCTCTCGAGGCTTTCCCTTTCGGCGCCTGTTTTGCTTCTTGGTCGGGACATGGACGGCCTTTTCGTTCTTCCATCTGTATTGTATTTTTTCCTCATTCGCGCTGGCACAAGTATAATGCTTTCATCTGCTTTACCGCATCTCTTCTTCTCTTGTACTCTTTGACAGCAAAGATCTACACTGCTGCCGTCATCCCCGCCGCCATGCTCACAGGCGGGCCTCTACACATTGACGCCTCGGCCGGCTCGCCATGCCATTATCCCGGACCTACACTCCTTCCCGGGCCTGTCGCGCAGGCTGTGAGTCTGGCAACTCGGTCAACCTCTTTGGTCATCCGCTTAGGCTCCTTTGTCAGCTACTACAGTCTTGATGCTGCGAGGTTCACGACGTTGTCGAGCCTGGGACTGGCTCGTGGCTTGATCGAGACTGTTCTGGGCCGAGCAGCTCGCGATACCATGACATTGTCATGCTCAGAACTGAGTGTCGCCGAGGCGGAATCCATTTTTGAACGCAGCTTGGAAAGCCTCCATTTCGCCGTTACACAAATCGTCTTTTGGACCTCTGCAGGCTTTCGATTTACCGGGACCTCCATCTTGACTGCATCTGAAGCGTCTCAACTGCTTCTGGGATCTCTGGACAAAATCTTTGGCTCTACCGACTCGTCCAGAGCAGTGGCGAGCATCATCACACTGGTGCGAAGAGAGCTCAACAACACGGCTACTGACGCTGAAGGAGAAAAGGTGGGTGTTTCGGATCTCGTGGGAGCCTTGAGCGTGCTAGCCTACCTTCAAGGAGCCTCGAGACGGTCTGCCGTGGAAGAAGCTCGGCGGCGATCTCACGAAGAGGTGATTTGGGATGTTGTAGTGCTAAGCGATGGCGAGAGAATTGATGTTGGCCATGGTTCTGGGAGGGGCGGGGTTGATGAGCGCCAACCTACCGATGATGGCACATGTCTCCAGAACGAACTCGGCGTGCGATATGGCACCAACGAAGATGACGAGGCCATCATGGAGCACCTCAAAAATCACGTCGCGTCAAACCTCGATCCGGGAACTACTGTATCCATCTCGAATTCTGTGTCCTCCGTCCAGACCATCACCGTGGACGTAAGTGGGCCTCAGCCACTGTCACTTCCTACGCCTCCAGGCGCCGAGATCGTGGAGACGCGGTGTTCGCCAATCCTATCACCAGGGAGTCGCTCTTCCTGGAATTTCGGCGTTGATGGCGAGAACAGATACACTGTCGTTTACCGAATCCAACGAGACAAGCGGAGAACCACCACTCTGCGAGGCGAGGAAGAGCAGCAGACTGGCCCTGCAGCTGTAGAGTTGAAAGATGACGTACCAACAACCCCCGTTATCGATTCCTCTGCGGCGGCGGCAAACAAGTCATTGACGCCAGCCGAGCGCACTGATTTGAGCAGCAACAGTCGCGAAACAAAGGAGACGAGGCGTATTTCCATACCTGCTAGCGCCGCCAATTCGCCTCAAGGGTCAAGTCATTCTTCGCCAACAGGCAGCGGTCCTAGGTCGACAACTCCATTACGGCGTCGTTCTCAGATTTCTGTTCTCGGGCCAACAGCCAATCAAAAGAGACAAAGAGCGCCGCCGACAAAAGCTCATACTCGTCATTCTTCTTCTGCTTCAGACAAGAAGCTGCAGACCGCAGACTCCAGCAGGCGATCTGTGCCAAGAAGGAAGAGTGATACTATAGCAGGCAGTAGGAATACGGAAAAGATGCCCGGGCTGAAAAAAGTTCTCAGAGACAGCAGCCACTCAATATCTAGCATATGGAACAAGGAGCCTTCAGATTTTGAACCACGTGCCATAGCTAAGCAGCGGCCTCAATGGAAAGGAGCCGGGGGAGCCGTGGCTTCGGACTCGTCGACTAGATTGAAACATGCAGCTGGCCGCGCAGCTCAAGCGCAGCAGCAGCAATCTCAGCGCAGCCCTCCCATTCGGCGAGTTCAGACGCCTGGTCCATTTGCTCGACCATCCTCTCGGGCCAGTTATGTGTCTGTTAATGAACAGCGTCGAGATTCAATTGTCTCGCTAACGGACTCGTTCCCACGTAGCTCAACAAGTGGTACACGGCCCTCCTCACCAACCATATATCGCACGGACTATTCAGCTCAAGAAACACTATCGCGGCCTTCGGGGGATGCGTGCAGTCCACTCTCCCCTCGCAGTAAAGCTGGCGGCCATCTCAGTCAGCCGCCGCCGCCGCAGCAGCATCATCATCTTTACAATCGAGCGTCCATACCCTACGCCCCAAGTCTGTACAGTCTGGCAGCGAGCGACTCCCAGTCGTCGTTGCTTCTAGCCTCGTACTATCAGAAAAGTGCCTACAACGCCTCTGGTGCTCTTAATGTTTTACGCAGTGAAGGGTTTGTTGATGGCACATTTCCCGCTGGACACTTGCTGCCAAACATTGCAAGATACATGCGGTACTCGTCGGCATGTTATGGATCCCATTTCATGAAGCTCCTGGGCATTTCCACAGAACTTCCTGTCGGCCACGTCTGGGATGGGACGCATCAAGACGTCCGGCACTTTGCGCATCACACCAAATCACACGATGGCAATATACTCCTCGCGTCGTTTGTGGACCCTCAAGGTGGTTCTGATGCCACAGGATCCACGGGGACTGGCGTGCCCCTCGTGCACTACATATCGCTGGACCACGAGGCCAAAGCCGTGGTGTTGGCTTGCCGAGGTACTCTAGGGTTCGAAGACATTCTGGCCGACTTGACATGCGACTACGACGACCTGCTATGGCGCGGCAGAACTTACAGGGTCCACAAGGGAGTGCATGCGTCGGCCAAACGGCTACTTTTCGGCGACGACGGGCGCGTCCTCGTAACGCTCAAGGAAGCGTTGTTGGAATTTCCAGATTACGGCCTGGTGCTTTGTGGGCATTCACTGGGAGGAGGTGTGACTTCGCTCCTGGGTGTCATGCTGGCAGAGCCCAACAGCGACGGCCCAGGCTTTGTCATTTCAGCTGAACCTCACTCGAAGCTGCTCACCCACGGGCCTGCTGGTGCCAAGCACGATGGTGACCACCATCATCATCAACATGACAACAAGTTTAACAACGTTCGTCTTCCGAAGGGTCGACGAATTCACGTGTATGCCTATGGTCCCCCAGGCATCATGTCCCCATCTCTGCGTAAAATCACCCGTGGTCTCATCACGACAGTCGTTCACGGCAACGACATCGTGCCACACCTGTCTCTCGGCGTCCTCCACGATTTCCAGAATCTCGCGCTGGCGTTCAAAAAGGATGAGAACAACACCAAGGCCGAGATCCGAAGCCGCATGTGGCATGCGTTTCAAGGCCACCTAGCCGACAAGTGGTACCAAACCACACCCGCGACACCCCGCCAAGGGGACGAAGAATGGGTTCTGCCCATGCTGCAGGCCCTGCGCGGCACCATGAAGGGCAAACGACTGGTTCCCCCGGGAGAGGTGTTTGCCATTGAGACGACCCGCGTGCTTAGACGGGACGCCTTTGTCGTGCAGGAGGAGGCGATTGGCCGGCCTGCACGGCGGGTCGTGCTCAAGTACATTACCGATGTGGAGGGACGGTTCACCGAGATCCGCTTCGGCGCAGGACTATTAACGGATCACAGCCCGGCCAAATACGAGGATGCGCTGAACATGCTGAGGCTGGGCGTCGTGGAATAAGACATGCCTCTTCTATTTCCTCGGCGCCTTCAGCGCTGTCCGAGTGTGCGCTGTGGATAAAATCCTCAATTTCCTCACACTCCCTTTCCTCCTCTTCTTGAGTCCTGGGGCTGCTACACTTTATTTTTCATGTCCATACTTGAAACGACGCCTTTTTCTTGTCCTTTATTTTCTTAATCCGCGCTGCTGTAATGAGACAACTAGATATGACGGGGTTACGACCAGCATGCCCATGTGGACAGCACATGTTGTGCAGCATAAAAAGTAGCTTCCATACCTTTATATTTAATAATAAGATGAAGATGTAAAAAGCAAAATGAATGCAGGCTTTTTTTTTAAAAGGCAGAAATGAAAGTGAATTATTTGTTTGTGAAAAGATGTAGATGTTCATCATGCGTTTTATAGAGGAGAAATAGAAATTTATACTTACAATAGACCCCCTGTATGATTTTACAGCGGTACATAACAGGGGGATTCTATAAAACAGTCCTATATTACGCTATAATGCATAATAGAGTACCTAGCTTAAAGTAGCGAATTATATATTAAGAAAGGTGCCTTTAGAAAAGTAGCGTTTAGTGATGTAGGTACTGGGTGTAAAATCATTCAGGGCCTGTACTGTATATATATTTTTCTTCTTTTTTAGTTTTACTTCTTAAAATCTTGCATAGATCTTATGCTCTGTTTCTTTTTAACATAATAGGAAATATCTATAAAAAAAATATAGTTCTATATATATTTTACTTTATTTTATTTAAATAATTAAAAGAACTGTTTTCCTTTATAATAAAGAGGTACAGATAGAGTTTAGTCGTCGTTTCTATATTCAAGATTATTAAAAAGACTGGTACATAATATGCGCTGGTCTTATCATGGCGACCCGTTTCTATGAAGGCTCGGAAATTTATATAGGATTTTTTTTTTTTTTTCGTGTGTGTGCGTGCTGACATGCATGCCTTGCTGGTCCTAGCCCCAGCGTGAATGATGCTACAGACTCTTGTCCCAGCAAGATCTTGTACATTATACTAAGATTATGCGATGCAATGCCATGCAATGCATGGTGGTATGTTGGATGGCTCTGACTCGGGATTGTGTGCTGTCAAGGTACAGAAATGTTGTTGTTTTTTTTTCGTGGGGACAAGTATCTATATACATACACATATGCACATTGTATTCACGGAAATACCATGTCCACTCTCCCAGTTCCAGTGCACACGCATTTATTTCATATCCAAGGTTGCAAAACGGGAAGAACATGCCCAGAAATACCTTTGCCCAGCGTGCCACCAACGGACTCCACGGTGGGCGAGTGTGACACGTTGATGGCTTTGTATGTCTTGGACTTTAGTGGTGGTTAGTTGATGGGGATGGTGTATATGGTGGGAATGAATATTCTGGGATTCGATGGGAAGGATGAAGAGACTATCCAGGGGTGGGGAGACGAAGCAGAGAGGTGGGTGGATTTTATGTACATCAAGTTTGAAGGGTGAATATATATATATATATATATATATATATATATATGCACTATGCATCCACTCATCAGACTTACCGTGTAAACCCGCAAATCACTAAACTCCATAGGCAAGATAAAACACAACATATATGCAGAGAGTACCACTTCATGCTCCACCTACATACATGTCACTTCACCGACAACACGTGCACTCTGACGGATAAACAACCACAGGATCAAATACCGGGACATCACAAAGAGACGCAGCTAGACCAACACGTAGTAGAATATTGGTTGATGCAAACGTTTTCAGCACAAATGGTGCTCCATCATATGAAAGCTGGCTTGGTAAGAACACGGTACTCTACATAATCTTCGTCGTCTATGGTGATGATGCAGCCTCTTGACACCCATTTCTGGGTAAATAACCCCGTGTCCTTCCATTCGTACGAGATGCCCCCGTGGACTTTTGCTCCTCGTGCTGATGACGGTGATGCGGACATGGTGGGTGCGGGTTGAAGGGGTGGTGGTGGTGGTGGTGGTTGTTGCCGATGTTGTTGTTGTTGTTGTTGCTGCTGCTGCTGCTGCTGCTGATGTTGTTGTTGTTGTTGTTGTTGCTGCTGCTGCTGTTGATGATGATGTTGCTGCTGATGATGGTGATGGTGATGGTACTGATGATGAGGCTCGAGTCCATGACCTGGGTGCGGTGGAGGCTGCTGACGAGGATGCTGTTGATGAAAAGGAAGCTGTTGATGAAGTTGTCGCGGTTGAGGGGGTGGTGCTGCTGCGGCTCCCGGCGTCGGTCGTGCCAGCAGAGGAACAGGGGGCGAAACGAACCCCACGCGCGGTTGTATCACGCTGTGCCAGTCTCTCCGTGTTGGCTCCGTCGTGGGCGGTGCAGACGCAGCCGACGAGGGCGGCCGAGAGAGGCTCGTCTCCGACTCCCGCGCAGCCAGCAGCGGTGGCGTTGACCGAGCGGTTCCCACGGCCGTAAAGGAGCGAGCCCGGCTCTTGCGGTCCGCAACAGACGCGTCTTCTCCCCGAGACTGCGACACGTGGGCCTGGTGATTGTCGGGCTCCGTCTTGGCCTCAATCTCGGATGCGGCGTCCAGGCCCGCGTCCGCCGCCGCCGTGCCAGCCTGATCGTCCATCAACATGCGTTTCCTCAGCTTCCTCATGGCCCTCCGCTCATCCGCACACTTCTCGCGAGCCCAGCGCAGATTCCTGGGCCGCTCATGACCACAGCTCTCCTCGGCGATCTGCTTGGCCAGTTCCACGGACCTGATGATATTGGCGGGCACGTCCTGGCGCTCTTCCCCCTGGTCGATCTGGCTCTGGCGCACGCGGCAGTACTCCTTCATCTCGAGGCGGTTCAGATCGCGCAGGTGAGGCTCCAGGACGACCTCGTCATGGATGATCCAGCTGTCTCCAGGGGTGAGAAGGCTCTTGCACTGGATTTGTCGGCCCTGGCGAGTCTCCGACACCACCTTGAAGCGGAGGGTGCCATCTCGGCTGAGAATGCCATAGACGGCATGTTGGTCCGGTTCTGGCTCCTTGGACTCTCGCCAGTAGCCGACTAGAATGCGTGAAGTGTCGGCTTGTCTCTTCCGCGCCGACTCCCGCATTGTAATGGGATGGTGGGGGAGAAGGAAGAGGTGATCGGAAGGAAGAGAGGAAAAGAAAGGGAAGGTGTTTTCATGCCGAAAGCAAAAAAATTCCAATGAAAAAAAAAGAAAAAGAAAAGAAAAAAAAAACAGCAGAAAATAGTTGCCCAGCCACAAAATGTTCCGAGCTTTTTTTTTCCTTTTCTCTCTCTCTCTCTCCGTCTCTGTCTCTCTCTTGGTTCTTCTCTCTGGCTCGCTCTATCTTTGTTTTATTTTTGTTTTTTTTTTCTTCCTCCCCTCCAGATTTGGGGAGGGGGCGGCCTGGGTTGTTGGTCGCAGGAGGGGGGGAAGGGGGAAAAAAAAAGGGGGGGGGGGGCTAAAAAATAAAATATAAAAATAAAATACCCAAATAAAAAAGAGAAAAGAGCGAACTTGTGTGACCATCTGGAAAGAAAAAGCGTTTGCAGAGCTAGAAGCTCTCCGTCTGGGTGGGGCAGGGGAGCGGATGAGCGGACAGACGGACAGGCGGGGTGTTTTTTTGTTTTTTTTGTTTTTTCCTTTTTTTCCTTTTTTTCCTTTTTTTTTTTTCTTCG
>SRPT01000514.1:0-22836 GCA_018360205.1 Claviceps digitariae | reverse complement strand
AAGGAAGTGATGAAAAAAAAAAAAGAAAAAAAAGAAAAAAAAGAAAGAAAAGAAAGAAAATAAATACACCAGGAATAAACACCGCTTGGGATTGCTTGGCATGGATCAAATAAACACACACACACCACTATGGTACAGGCAGACATGGAAGATATGCTTTGATGCCGAAAATTACATTAGGTCTTCTCTTATTTTCCCATCTCTCCGAATGCCACTGGAAATTAGATTCCAAAGACAAATCGTTTTTTGCTCGTCTTCATTTCAGCGTTGCGTTCCAAGGCGTCTTGCTCTCTCGGTGACACAAGGCCAGGCCTCTGTCCAGGCATTGGGAGGTAGGGAGGTACACCACTGTACTTGGGTACTTACTTAGGTACTTTCAGTAGGTGTTGACTTCTCGGGCGCTGGCCGTGTTGACACTTTTGCCCCCTGGCATCCGTACTCCCGCCTAAAGTACCCATGCCTGTCAGGCCGGGCCCCCAACAAGACGCCCCGCCCTCACGTCTACGGTCTCCGCGCCCCCCTCAGCACTGTGCTGGTCTGTCTCTCCTTACATGCTTGTTACAGACACCCCCACCCCAGACAATCATGGCCTTCGTGTCTTCGTGTTGTTCATTCGCTGTCCCGCCATGCCAAGTCCGCACCGCACACACCCCCTCCCTCCTCGTTCGCCTTGTCAAAAGCAGAAGACCGGACCAGGCATTTATTTATGTACATGTCCCTTTCCGCCTCCGCCTCCGCTTCTGCCTTCCGCCGCTACCTGTCTCTCGACCTGATCGACCCTTTCTTCCAACCTACTTCAAGTACTTAATATACTCCCTTTGCTGCCGCTCCTGCTTCCTCTTGTTCTTCTTCTTTTATATAACCTTCTACAATTTTCTTATCTCGACACCAGAAGCGAGAAGCGACACGACGAGACATTTGCCCCTTTCCCGCGCTGGCGCATCCTCTTGCATCCACACAAACACAAACTCTACACACCACCACCACCGCCGACACAATCTGACGAGCGTTAAAAAAAAGAAGGACACACAACAGAATACAAAAGCAAAGTTCTTCTGCCATTCACCAGTCGCCTTTACTGCACCAGCACCTCTTCTTCAAAGTGGGATTTGAGAATCGAGTGCCTGGCATTTCCGACCTTTCCGACATTCCCGACATCGGAATCGTTTTTACTGGGGCACCACATCACGGCGGCGACAGCTGCAACTGCAACAGAGGCCGGATCTGCCACGACAACAACGACGACAACGTCAACGACAATACGTTCCACATCTCCCACCACCACCATTACCACCACCTCCACCCCCAACCCCACCACAACAGCCATGTCGCCCAAGTCAGAAGCAACATACTTCTTGGTGCCCAACCTGCGGGCGCTGGATCCCTCAGCACAGGAAGTCGACCTCAGCTCGCTAAGCTGGGTGCAACCGATTGACATTGACGACGAGGACCTCATGTTTGGCGGCAAGTCCCTGAGCGCGTGGTACGAGGAGGACCGGCGGAGACTGAGCAGCGGTGGTAGCGACGACGGGCGCAATGAAACTCGTCATGAGGAGCAACCGAGAGGAAGAGAGCGCGTGCGACGCCATTACGCCGTCTCGTCCAAGGCTCATCAAAAATGAGCATCGCGGACGCTACCTTGCGGGCCTTTCAAGTCAAGACGACTCCAAAAAAAAAACAAGAGGCGTGTTGTGCTTTTCAGCCAGGTCCTTGCGCACGCTCCGCAACACAGCATCATCCACCATCCAACATCACCGTCCTGCTTATCCGCTCATGACATGACAGCCTTGCATGACCACGCTTAGATTCTCACGGCGAAACAACCACCTCACCTTATACCCTCCTCGACCTCCATTCTTGCCGCCTTTTCGAGAAATTTGAACACCTCATTTATTCGTTTTACGCCTGACACACAAGCAAGCACCTAGACACGGAGTCTGCCCACTGGGGCCATGTTTTTCCTCCATACTTTTCTGGTGTCCTTTTTTCGTCTTTTTTTTTTCGTCCTTGTCTCCGGTTGACAGGCCCAGGTTGAACTACGGAAACTGTCATTGTTTGCCTTTTTTCTTGTAAAGCCATGTTTTTCATGCACCTTTCATAGCTCATGTATTTTCCTTCTCCACATGGGGAACTTGGAGTCCCGTCCCTGGAAAAATAAGGCCAAGGAACTAGTTTGTTTCAAGGAGCATTCTTATGCCTCCGTCTCTTGTCGGCTCTCCGCATCGCTGCCGCTGCTGGTGCGGCTGCGGGGTATTTCATCTTGTACAGCGGAGGACATGGGCATTAGCAGCATGGCAGGGTTTTTACATAGGCCGGTTGCATACCGGGCCGCTGAATGGCAGAAATACCATAACTGTTTTTTTCTTCTCAAATCATCAGACATGTGAGCTGGCTTGTAGATGGGCGCTTAAGTGCTTGTTTGTCGTGCATCACCGCTGACCGAATTCCAGTCGCGGGCTGGAACCAGACGTGCCCAGAATGCTACATGCAGGCCGCGACTGGGATGCCGGCGCCCGACGTCGATGCCCATCGCTCAGCCTTGTGTCAGTGAGTCTGGGCACCGACACGATGCATGCAGTCCGAGCCCAAGCATTATTGATGTCTAGGTGCCTATGTGTACCTATCTCTTGTGTCTCCTACCTATCTCTACCCATCTCCCTCTTATCTATACCCATCTCTAATCTTGACTCTCTTTACCTCCCAACCCCAAACAAAGCACAGCACAGCACCGCACAGCACAGCACCGCACTGCACCGCAATCCAATCCAATCCACGTGTCCACCGCCCCATTCCCGCGCCCGTTTCTAGGTTTTTGTGCGGCCGGCCACCTGCCACCTGCCACCTGCCAACCTGCCACCTGGCTGCCATCTGCCATCTGCCATCTGCCACCTGCCACCTGCCCAGACGGGTCCGTCGCCGATGCGGGCGGGGGCTGTGGTTAGGCTGTGGGTCGTGTGATTTTTCGGGCGGGTTGTGCTTTGATCCTTGACGTGGTTTAAGTTTAATTTTTGGTTTATTTATGTGAAGAAAACGGGGCGGAGAGGGGAGAAGTAAAAGAAAGAAGGATAAAGTATAAGAGAGAAAAAAAGAGAAAAAAAAAAAAGAAGAGGTAATCTTTATTTATTTTTCCTCTTTTTCTTCTTTATATTTTATGTGTATTTCCTACTTCCTATTTTCTCACCTTTTTTATTATAAACATCTCCCGTCCCATCAAATCGCGTGCTTGCCCCCGCGCCTGTCTTCAGTTCCATCCTCGTCGCCAATCCACACCACAGCCTGCTCCCATCTCCGGTTGCCCCAGCGGCGTATCCCAGAGATTGACCAGACCAGACCAGACGGTTTGGGGAAAACGAGATAGCACCCCCTGTTGCTGTGTCGCTGTCGCCGCGTGGCTGGGAGATTAGATTGCAGCGTAACCCCCAGGCGCAGGTGGTGTGGTCTGGGTTCTGGGTCCAGACCCCGCGCGCGTCTGGCAGCTCGTGACGTGCCTGGCCTGGCAAGCCCGGCCTGGCGCCAAACCACGGGCGAGCTCGCCTCGTGTTTTCGACGGCATTAGTGAAAAAATGTCCCGGAATGAGCTCAGGCTGCGCCGCAAAGCTGTTTTTAGAAGTCTGCTCTTGGTCTGGTCTGGTCGCTGCAGTGTTGGGGGAATTCTGGCGGAGGGTCCGCGGAAGGGGGACTGGAATGCTGGCAGGCGGGGCTTTGTTATTTGAGGAGGGGAGTTTATGGACGGGGGGCGTTGATGTTGCTGTCATGCATTGAATCGCAGTGTATGATGAATAGGTAGGTGGGTAGCTTATATGTCTGGATGTGCATTCACGGCGACGCCTGCCACGAATTTAGGTGTTTGCAAAGGCTCATCTGTTCTGATGCAGCGTGGTGGGAGGGCAGTTGACTGTTGTGTCTGCGCAGTCTGTCTGTCCCCCCCCCCCTAGCTTATTGAGAGTTTCTACACGCTAGTGTTTTGAATTTGCATGTTCATTTCTAATTCTACTTGGTTTCTAGAAAGAAATCTACATACAGACGTAGATGCAGAGATGCAGATGTACTGCATGAAATCAAATGCATTTATAATCTCGGCCACTCAGACAACTCAGCCCCGCGCGCCGGGAAGGAACCAAGCCCCCCCCCCAGGAAACTAACACAAAACTACAAATATATGCAGAAAACAAGTAAACCCAATATACCCAGGTTAGCCCACCCCGCTGCAGTGCCAAATCTCCGAATCTCGCCTCCACGTCCTCCATGGTGCTCTGTTAGCGCGTCTAGCGAGCCTGCGGCGAGCCCCCAATTCATTTCCTTTCCTTGTCTGGGGCGGGCTGGGGCGTCTTGCCGATACGTCGGACATCCGCCGGTCTGGTGGTGGGATCTTCTATTTTTAATTTCCTTGGTCTTGTCCGACATGGCACGGCATGGGTGGATGACTGGGGGGGCGTTTGAGTCGGGGCCGGCAAGGGGCGAGGGCGAGGGCGAGGACGAGGATGTGGAAGCAGAGGATCAAGAGGAATGGGGTAGGAGGGAAGGGGGAATCGCGGGTGATGAATCTGTAGTGGCTTTGTGTAGACATGTCCCCCCGTGTGGTCATGTTCGCTAAGCGGACTGTTGATTCTTCATGGCCGGCTGAGCTGACCATCACAACAGGAGCAACAGCGTTGTTCATGAAATGTACATGATATCAAATGGACGCTGAACATGCCCGTCCAGCTTCACGTCTAGATTATTCCCAAGCACACCCGCCATATGGCCAAATAGATGCGCAACACATTTGTTTATGCAAAATGAACCACCGTCATCGACGTCGTAACCCCCCCGGATATGTGCATACATCCTCCATGCTGCCCCCTTCACCCCTTGGCCGTCGAATTGTTCTCCAGAATCGCAGCATGGCACTCGGTCCCGATGTTGGGCGTCTGCAGCTTCGTCACCGACTGCGGCCCTGGTTTCAGGTAGCAATCCCCCGGGGCCTTGCCCTTGACTGCCATGACAAGGTCGCTCCACAGCGGGATGAAGGAGACGGCCTCGCAGCTTGTGGCGCCGTTGGCGGACGCGTTGTACGAGTTCCACGATGCGCACGCCGACATGCAGGTGTTGAAGTCGGCGGTGAAGAGCGAGTACAGCGGCGTGTTGGCCGCGTCTTTGTTGCAGTACATGGTGAAACGGGGTTTTCCAAAGACTGCGATTTGTTTTAGTTTTGGTTGGGGAAGTAAGGGGGCAGAAGTAAAGTATGCGAGAGGAAAGGAAAACAGGGAGGGAGCTTTCAACGTACAATCTGGTCGGTAGAACGTCCCCGTCGTCGACTCGTTGTCTTCAGAACACCCGTTCGATATCTTGGAATAGTCGGGCGCCCCCGTCGGACTCGCACTCGCGCTCGCACTGCCCGTCCTGCTGGCCACCAAGGACGAGTACGATGCCTGCAAGTCCCGAAACCGGTTCTGCTCGGACCGGTAGTTGTTGGCGGCGACGCCCGTCCCGGCCGCCAGACCAACCACCAGCGCCGACAACACGGCAATCACCACCGACAGCACCAGCACAATCGGCGGACAGCAGCCCCGCAGCATGGTCCGGCCGTCCCGTCCGTTCTTCTCATCCGACCCTTGGTCGTGGCCGGGGTGTGTCGGCCGGTCTGCGCCTGTCACGACCTGCGGATAGGACTGGTAGTTCTCGGACTTGACATGGTGCAAGTACTGAGATGGGTCCGTCGAGTCGGCCGCCGTGGACTGATGTGGTGACCATGAGGATGAGTCTTGGTGCTGTTGGTGCAGTGGCTGGTAATCGAGGTTGAGTTGTTGATGAACTTGGGGATACGACGCGCCGTGGGCCACCTCTGGGAGGTTTTCATTCTGTTTTCTTTTTGTCAGTATGGGAGCGACAGTGTTTTCGATTGAATATCTTCTTTTCTTCTTCCTTTTCTTCTTCTTTTCCCCTTTTCTTTTCGTTTTTTTTTTTTTTTTTGTTCTTTCGTACCGTAGAAGCCATACTACATGCAACGCGACTTTCGAGTAAATCGTTGTCCAACGACGATGCAATATCCAACTAGACGCAGCAACACAAACAGCAAATCTCAACGCCAAACAAGAGCAGGAAACACACAAAAAAACACAAACAGGACCTCCCGCTCTTTAAATACGCTTCATGCATGTCAGCATAATCCATGCTCACGACACCAGACACACACACACCCGCGACTCTGAGATCCTGCCCCATCCTCACCCGCTGTCTTCAAGCCTCGACAATCGGCGCGTGTGTCCAGTCGGCAGTCCCGGCCGCTGATGCACATACATACATACATATGTACATGTCAAGAATCTGGTCCCCCAATCGCGTCTGCTGTTCCGAGTCACCCGTCTGTCGTGTGTACTGTGGTCTCGTGTGGTGGGCCCAGCACGGCTTACATGCTTCTTGGCGCCCAGGTCCTTTGATGGTCAGCCTCCTTTTCTTTTTTCGTTTCTTGGTGTTGCAATCCTGTCAGCATTTGTGGGGTATGTCGGGGGATGCTGCTTCGTATTGTCTCGTAATAATAAATCGAAAGAAAAAGGAAAGAAGAAGAAGAAGAATATGGAAAGACACATGATTGGCGTGATGCATATGCACATCATGTCAGGAAATAATTAGAACAACAGCCAAAAAAAAAAAGAAAAAAAAACACAAGAGCGCCATGGGTTCCAAATCTAGGCTCTGTTGATGTCATCTTCGAGATTACTCCTCGTCGACGCCGCGCGGGAACCCTCCCGAGAGACGGGGGTTGCCTCTCATCCATGTGCGTCCTGGGAACGGGATCGGGACCTGCACCCCTGGAGGCTGCAGCAAATGAGTGATTTCATGGTCGGAAACATGACGCGCAGGCGCTTGCTCGTTGAAACTCCAAAGACCTTTGCATCGACGCCAATTCTTGGCCCGGCATTGATTTTCTTTGCACGGCATTTATGCTTGGCTTGGCTGGTGATGGCATCCTAGTTGCTGCTGGCCAACCAGCAATGTCGACGTGTGATCCTACCGCCAAGCACATTCCTACGGCAGGCAAATTCTCTCATTTTTGGGGGAAAAGAAAAAAAAACGAAACAGCTCAGCAACTTGAACTGACAACTGCCAAGGCTAGGCCGACCAGCGACACGGTTCAATCCGCCGCCCACGCCAGTCCGAAACGTCTGCGATACGATGTCCAACATTTGCTTCGGTGATGTACCATGAATGTCGACTACGTAGCATTTTGCGTGCGCTGCATGGCGTTTCAAGACCACAATTGAGCATTCGGTCATGGTACCAGCCGAGAAAAGTCTCCATGGGAGCGGCCTTGGAGAAGCCTTTCGTGGGATTGGCACGGCAAGGAAAACGTCCTTGGGCGAAGCAGACGCTAGACGGATCGCTGAACATGGGAGAAATATACTCTCTATCTTTCCTTTCATGGCTACAAGCGGCTTTCCTTGGACCAAGAGAAGAAAAAAGAGAAGCAAAGGCGTCCCAGGTTCAGATGACTGGCGATTCAAGGGCCATTATATCGTCTTTTTCTTGACACTTCTGTCAACGCCCATGATGGATTGTTTCCAAGGACCATGCCTAAATGTAGAGCTTATTGGACATCTTTGGCGCGCACTGGTGGTGCGAGGGCGGTTTGCGCGTGTCTATCACGGTCGACATGTGTGGCAACAAGGACAGCGAGCCGATCAGACTCGGCACTCGACGCGTTCAAAGAGAATGAGAAAACGGGTATACAATATGGATTTGCCCCGCGTTTCCTTCTTTTTCTTGCCTTTTCTCCTCAGTCTTCTTGTGTTTTTTGTCTTTGTTCCTTTTTCGCCTTTCGCATCGCGCCCATAATCCTCCTCCTCCTTCTATCTGCCTCCCCCCCTCCGCCCAAGACGCCCAACCCACGCCGCAAACTTGCGCACCTCCTCCTCCGCCAGCAATCGATCCATCGTGTAGTACTCCCGCGCCAGCTCCTCATGCGTCTTGAACCGGTGAACAAAGCCATGGCACGCTCCGCACAGCCACGCCACGTTTTGCAAGTCCTCCCTGCGGTGCCAGCCACGCTTGACGACCTTGTCGTGCACAAACCTCGGAATCAGATGATGGTACGACAGTGGGATCCAGTCCCGGTCGCACATCTCACAGGCGTCGGTGCGGCTGGTCCATGATGCCGGCGGCGGTGTGGTCAGCGTCTCGATGTAGGAGGTCATGACCGGGAGCAGGAAATGCTCCGTCGTGGCGGGCAGGGACGACGAGTCGAGTGCTGGATCGGCAGATATGAGATTGTAGGTGGCCAGCGTGTCGGGAATGGAGAGAGGGAGGTCTAGAGTAGATAGGGTTTCTGGCGTGAGAGGCAGTGCGAATTGGGTCTGGAGGTCGGGAGACTCTCTCCAGGAGCGGTGGTTCAACTGTTTGAGGGGATCGGGGAAGGCATCGAAGATGGTGGCTGCGAGGTATTCGATGAAGTCGGAAAGGTCGTCGTCGGCGTCATTTTGAAGACGCGAATCAGGCACGTGAGATGGGACCGGTGTGTTCTTTTTTTTGGTCCGTCTTCGGCGTCCTGGTCGCTTTGTGCTGGACTCGTTGCCAGAGACTGCTGTTTGTAGGAGAATAGCGGAAAGACAGTCGCGGAAGACGGCGTAATTGTCGTCTTGTTGACCCTTTGCGCCGTGGAATGAGTCCATGATGGACTCGGCGTCGGGAGTAAAGCCGCTACTCAAGACAATAATGAGCTCCTGGAGTTGAGATAGGTTGAGGAGCTGCCACAGGACATAGTGGCCGGTGTAAACTTCAAGTCATGGGCTAAGATGAATTTTTGAGGTGCCAATAGGATAATGTAGTCTTTAAACGGCTCCTCGAACAGGAAAATTGTTGTATTAAATCGTACTAAAGCGTAGCTTGCCTTGTCCTGGGCTAGGAACGCGGGGTTGGCGGAAGTGACAACATCGACTCGAACTCAAGGTGGGGTTGCATTCCTCTTCCAATCAACACAAAAAAACCGACATTGGAGCAGTCCCATGTAATCGACTCTTGGCGCTTGTTCATGACACCTTCACAACCTTCACGAACGTGGTTTGTGTAGGCGGTTTGGGTGGTTGGCTTTTTCACGCCCTCAACTCCTCTTACCGTGGGTTAAACAGAACCTTCCGCCAAAAAAACGTAAACGCTTGAAAGCACAGTAATACAGAACTACAGAACTTCGCAGCTCGCGGGTTTGATTTCTGGCCGAAATGAAGAAAGTAGTCGTTGCATTTGACCTCTACGGCACTCTGCTGTCTACCGACTCCATCGCCAGCGAACTTGGTAGGATATATGGCGAGGATCAGGCCAAGACTATCGCAGTGCAAGCGAGGCGGTACCAGCTAGAATTTACATGGCGAAGCAATAGCATGGGTGAGTGAGTGTATATACCGACCATACACCATGTTGAGCCAAATCCTGACCACATTGGCTGGCTGTGAGAGTGCGCTGCCCGCTGAACAATGCTTCAGGGTTTGATGCCGGTGGTTGTGAGGAAGAGTCCAGACTGACATCACACAGGAACATATCGATCATTCGACGACCTGACACGATACTCCTTCCGTCACGCAGCAGCGGAAGCAAAGCTGCCTTTGTCCGAGGACCATGAGGAGCGAATAATGGATGCCTACAATGGACTGGATGCATTTGCAGACGTCCACAGCGGCCTCGCGATGGTGTCACAAACCCCAGAGATTGACCCCTACATATTCTCCAACGGAACGACGCACATGGTGGAAGCCTCTTTGAAGACGTCCAAATCTTTGGCCGAGTCCCCAGTCGTGTTTTCCGCGTCCAATTTGGTCAGTGTCGACGCTCTCAAAGTCTTCAAACCAGACCCAAAAACATATCTGCACTTGACAAAGATGGCTGGATTGGAGTCATCGCCTGAAAGGGTTTACCTCGTCAGCTCGAATCCCTTTGACGCCATGGGGGCCGTTGCTGCTGGACTCAAGAGCATCTGGGTGAGTCGGGAGGGGGCGCCATGGATTGATGGGCTGAGCCGAGCACTCGACATTGGCCCCACGGCGGTTGCTGGAGGAGTCGATGAAGCTGTGCGAGAAATCATCGAGAGGGAAGGACTGAGAAAGGTCTGAAGGTGGAGAAACGATGAAAAGGGGGTTGGCCTTCCGGGGGAAGTCGTCCTGACATCTGAGGCCTTACTTTCACATGAATGTGGACCGAGTGAAGGGGGGACTTTGGTGTTTTGTAGCGTGGTAGCGAGCTGCTAAATTTGGACTCGGGTCAAACGAAAGTTGTTGTGGCTGCATATGTACATATGTATAGGCGGGCGAGCGAGTGTGATGAGCGCCTCGTGGTTCCACGGCGGTTGAAGAGGAGGAGGCTTCGATTGATGTCAACGTTGCATGGCTGGTCGAGGTCAACGTTGACGTGCTTGGCCAGCTGGGGCTGAAAATGGCCTCGATGTGCTGAGGCTGACCGGCATGTGGCTGCGGGTCCATTCTGGCCTGGATGTGGCGCTCACTGGTGCCTGGAACCCCTCGCCTACAGCGCCAGCGCCACCTGCAGCAAGCACGAGTACAGTGGGTCATAGGGAATTCCAAAACTTTTTGCACCAAAATTGTATGGCACTTGTTCTCACTGTACATGGCGGATCAGCCTCGGCAGGCGCTGGCAGAGGCAGGCACGACGCAGGCGAAGCAGACGCGGCATTCACTCCACAACTCATCGTCACTGGACCAGAGTAGAACGTTCTCTTTCCCCTCGCATTCGCCAAAGTTTCTTTCCCGAGTCTCCTCCTCCGAGTATAGTCACCTCACGTGTTGGCGACGCGCCGCTTGTCTGAGTACACGACCTACTAGTGACCACTGATTTTATTAGCGAACTCTGGTCTAGTCCGATCCCACGTTGCCAAGCTGCCTCGTCAACGCACCAGACATTGAGCCAAGCCCTGAATTGATTCTGCAGTCCGTCCGCCATGGCCCATGCGAAAGACTACGATCACGACCACGACCAGGAGCGCAGCAGCTGCCACCGCCGCCGAACCAAAGACGGAAACACGCGTGACGACGACTCTAGGGGCTCACGGAAAGCTCCGGACAGCTCTCGCACCGACCGCCAGACCTCGTCTCGCGACAGAAGACGGCGATCACAATCGCCTGCTCGGCATCGCCGCCACCACTATCGAGATGACGAGCGCCGTGGCGGACAAGGACGCACCAGCGACCGCGAGAGCCGTAGCCAAGGTACCACTAGACATTCTGCTTCTCGCAGCGAGAGGCACTCGCACTCGGGCCATCGGCGGCGCACTGAAGATGCAGACGATTCTGATAGAGATGGCCCACGACCGCGTCGTCAAAGTCCCGTCAGGCGTGGAGGGCCACTGCCATCGCAAGAGGCTTCATTTGCCGTGACGAATGGTGAAGAGCCCGAAAAGCCCAAAGAGAAGCCCAATTTCAAGACGTCGGGTGTTTTGGCAGCAGCCTCCAATTCCATCACCCAAGCCGACGGCACGTCGATCGTGCTCAAGTACCACGAACCCTCCGAAGCGCGAAAACCCCCGCCTCGTGATGAGTGGAAACTCTTCATTTTTAAGGGAGACGACATTGTCGACACAGTTGATCTTGGCTTGAGGAGTTGCTGGCTGATTGGACGAGAAACGGCCGTAGTGGACTTGCCCGCCGAGCATCCAAGTATCAGCAAACAGCATGCCGTGATCCAGTTTCGTTACACGGAGAAACGCAACGAGTATGGAGACAAAATTGGCCGGGTCAAGCCATACCTGATTGATCTGGAAAGTGCAAATGGCACCATTCTCAACCATGACAAGGTACCCGATAGTCGGTACCTGGAACTCAGGGATAAGGATATGGTTCAATTTGGTCACAGTACAAGGGAATACGTTATCATGCTGGCCCCTCGAGAATAAAGCGCAGCCCACCCTAAGAAATGAGGACATGATGAATCCTGAAACAAAATCCGACGTCTTTTTTTATCACGTCATTTCTCATATTCTTTTGATAAAAAAAAGCAATGCCAGCCACAATGCTTTTACTACTTCATCCAAGACGCAAGACAAAGCGTGAGCTGAGGTTCAAAGGGACTGTGCAAAAAAAAAAATCTTAAAACTTTGGCACGGCGTATCAACTTTTTCATTGCGGCATTGTGCAACTCCATGCAAAGTGGCGTGGGCGAATGTCTCGGCCGAGCGGACGGGCGTCATGATACGAAAAGCATTGATCAAAATGACTGGCAGGCCGAGAAATGACAGAAAAGTCCGCAGAGTCGCAGCCGATGCAAGGCTACTGACGGCCGAGTGACGGCCCTAGTTCAAACCGTGTGTTTGCGTCCCCCACCACCCACTTCTCTTATTGTTGAAGCGGATCAGGCGGATCAGTCAAATGGTCGGCTGCAAGATACTATAGTCAATGGTTTCTATGGAAGATGCTCGGAGCATGGTCATGAACGAGAAGGAGCGTGATGACTCGAATTGGTGGTTGGACATCCAATGAGCTCACCTCCCAAGCTTGAAGTGGTGCTGGGAAGTTGCCGCCATGTAACCCTAACGACTTTAACTTTGGCGCTGTCAACAAACCACCCCAAGCCGGCGCAGCCCTAGATGAAGCATCAAGTCGGGCCAATGGGAATCAGTCTCTCCACCCTCATCTATCCGAAAGGGTGTGCGGTATCATGCTTTCTTGCATTCATTTTCATTGTTTCATACTGCGCCTTTCATCATGTTTCGCTGGTGATATGAAAATCGTTGTCGCAACTCATCTGGCCAATGCCACTTGCAAGGTTAGCGTGAGCTCAGCACACCAGTAAAGCTGCTTTGCTCGCCAATGGATGTCGATATTTCTGTTGTTTCATGGGTTGACAGTTTTCATGGCTTCGTACTAGTAGATGGGCGATGAGAACAACAGTCGGATACTGGTGCTCGTTGGTTACATGTCACATGTGAATCGATGCATAAGTGAAGCTGTTCCGACTCACAATGGAACAGTGCTTGAGCCCAGAAACACAAGCGAACGCGCGCATGAACCATCTCTCACGTTCGCTTCCTCTGTATTCACGCCACCCTGTCTGCACCGGACTCGGTTACGGGACAGCAGATATGGCCCCAATGTCCAGAGAACATCTCAAGCAAAGGGCGTGTATTCTGCCAATTCAACCAAAGAGCCTCTTTCCACGAAGTGGACTGCCTACTCACCTAGTTCCGTCCAAGTTCATCCTTTGTCGGCCGACCGTCTCGCAGCCTGACAAGTTATTGTGTATGAGCGGAGCTCAAATTCGCATTGTCCACTGGTTTCCGCAGCTTCCACATCTAGGCTGCCTCTTTCGGTAGTTTTCCACCCCCATCTTCTCTGATTCGAAGAAACGCAGGCTAGCTGTCTATTCCTGGTCAGTCTCCAGCTATGGGGGGTGGAATGGCACCTCGAACAGACAAATCTGGGGTGTGACAGCAGCGGCCAGACTCGCTACCAGCCAAAACTTTGATGATAGTTTGATCTTGTCACGGTCCATGGATGAACCCCCCGGCCCTAAAACGTTGCGTTTCCTCAGGCATTACGAGTCCGATTCCTTGGTGTGGCAGCACCGCCGTCTAACAGAAACTTGACGGGCGTGTTGGTCGTTGCTGCGTCAGTCTAGTCTCTTATGACCGTTCAACGTTAAAACAAATCCGTTCCTCGGCATTCGCATTCGTAGTGTAGGCAATGCGAAGCGCTCGGATGAGGGAAGCAATGCGGCAGAGCATTCTATAAAGGCAGACGACTTGTCTCTCTTCCGAAAACCATCGGCTCTCATGCATCACACTGACTCATAAGCTTTCTTTTGCATTGTTTTTTGATTACTTTGATTACTTGACATCACTAGCATCGTTTGCTTTTGCAAGTTGTGACGTTTATCCCTTTCCACACTTGACTTTACTGCTTTGGTCCTGAATCGTTCTATTATTATTTTTGCCTTTTTCTCGAATAGTAATCATGGTAGGTTTCTTTCTCCCCAGTCCATATATATCTGGACAAACTTGACTCAAATTCACACCTCCAAATAAATTGTCCCCTTTTTACTAAAGACATGATTTAATCTATAGTCTCCTTCAACCCTTCCCATTGAGCGCTACGAGACCAGCGCCATCTACACCCATCCCGACGCCAAAGTCGACATCGTCCTTGTCCACGGCCTCAATGGCGATCCCGAAAAGACATGGACGGCGAGCAACGGCACCTTCTGGCCGAGGGACCTGCTGCCGGCAGCCCTCAGGGGCGCCCAAGCCAACATCCTTACGTACGGATACAATGCCGACGTGTACTCACGGAAGAATGACCGCAGTGCCAGCAACAACTTTATCCATCAACATGCCCAGACCCTCGTCACCAACCTCACCATGTTCCGCAAGAGCGAAGGCACGTACAAGAACCCCATCATCTGGGTTTGCCACAGCCTGGGAGGCATTCTGGTCAAGCGCGCCCTTCTCTACTCCAACGACGTAAAAGCCACGCACCACGAGGACTACCGATCCATCTTTGTCTCGACATTCGGTCTCATCTTCCTGGGCACGCCGCACGCTGGATCCGATGCTGCGACATGGGGTCTGATGCTGCAGGGCATGGCCGACGCCATCATGCCCCGACGGTTCTTTGAGTCGGAATCCGTTCTCCTCAAGACGTTGAAGAAGGAGAATGAGACGCTGGCCAATATCAACAACCACTTTTTGGACATCTATCAACGATTCCGAATCCATATGGTTCATGAGAATCACAAGACGGATATCAAAGGCACCAAGTATGTTTAGCTTCTTCCTCAAAATCGACCAACTCCTCCCAAGAGCCATTTTTACTAACCGTTTTTTGATTACAGAATCACAATTGTGGAGGCTGGCTCCGCAAGCCCCCAACTTCCCGGCGTGACATACTACGGCGTCGAAGCCTCGCATTCCCAAATGTGCAAGTTTGCCAGCCTCAACGCCCCCGGCTTCAGGGCCGTATCAACAGACATACGGGAATGGGTGCACGAGGCGCCCGCAATTGTCAGCGCCCGATGGCGAGTAGAAGAGCAGGAAAAGGCATTCCGCATGCAGCAAGACGTTGTTGAACGAATGTCTCCATTTGTAAGTGACCTCCACCCTTGTTCTCCCTTCAAACGGTCTTCTTTTCTTTTTACAGACAGCAATACTAACATGACTTTTTTTTCCAAGGTCTCTCCCTCTTCGTCCTTCATCACATACCACCGCCACTCAGCCGACCTGTCCAGCATCTCCAGCCTCTCCCTCCCCACCACCACCACCTCCTCCTCCACCACCTCCACTTCCACCTCTGCATCTACATCCACATCCGCAGTCCCTCGAACCCTCCTCATGGATAGCAACTTCCCCACCGTCACCGTCGGGGGCCGCATCCTGCCTCTAGAGGAGGTGCAAGAGCTATCAGACCAGCTGTACAAGCTGTGCAGACGAAGCATCTAAAGCCAAACAAAATCAACTCTCAACCAAAAAAAAAAGGCGGAGAGAATAATAATAATGGATACAGATCCATCTAATGGAATGTTTATGACGAGCGATCATTGCCACTTTTATCTACACGAAAAGTTTTTCCTTTGTCTTTGTTTTATTCTGGTGGTTCCGGCAGCGTGGATATTTCATGCTTTTGAAAAGAGAAGCGGCCCGCGAGGGCATACTGCATATGGATTTTAATTACTTGAGCGGAGTTTTCTTCTTTTTCTCTTCCTCTTTCTCTCTCTTTTTCTCTCATTATCCACTCTATTTCTTTGAGCGCGCGCTTCCCTTTTCAGTATATAGGTCCCTGGGCGGACATGAATAGTACATACACAATATTTAACATTACCTTTCTGTGCTTGATATCGTGACGGGTGTTTTTGGCTTTCCATTGTTTTTAAGGCTGGTGCTGGTTTCCCAGTTCTTGTACCGTTCGTGGTGCTCCAGGCCGTACACCTTTGAAGCTGGCATCATTCAAGCGCCCTACTACCCTTTGCTCTGATATCCAAGGCACCAGTACTCTTTGATCTGATGTCCAAAGCTCTATTGTCCTTCACCTCTGCTGTCATGTTACCCCCTCTTCTTGACCTTCAATTCCAGTATCATGTATATTCTACCGTACAGGACTTACCCTCCATCTCCACAGAGCGAGACTCGAGAGCATAATTGTGTGTTCGGTGGGTTGCGTGGCGTAAAGGTCTGGTCTGTGACTGATGGTGGGACACGGGAGGGATGGGTCATTTATGCTCAGTATGTCGTGTAGTCTGGCGGAGTTGTCCGTGAGGCGCTACGGAGCAGTTCTTGTGAAACAAGAGCAAAAAAAGGAGAAGAAGACGAAGGAATAGTGATGGGAATAGAATGAGGAAATTGAAAAAGGAAAATGAATGATCATAGATGATTATTTATAATAATAAGAATAATAATGATGAGATAAAAATACATGGATATGAGAAATGAATAAAGAAATAAGATGGAGAAATAAAAGGATAGAGAGAAAATAAAAAAGAGAGCGTAAGATAAAAATGAATTAAAGTATACATACTGAAGTAAATAAATCAAAATAGACAAAAAACAACAAAATTAGTCGTCATCTGTGAGACAGTTTCAGCCAATATGGCGTGTCATGCAGCTACCATCGTCCCAGACGAACCCATATACGTCCGTTTCACGTAATGGTATCAAAGTCATTGCGACGCAAAAATGGAAGATTCCTCGCATGGCGCTTTGAGATGCAGATCTCGATGTTGCGAATGGAGCGTGATGGATGGGGAAGTGAGTGGGTTGGTGTCGAACCACACGGGTGGGTATGGTATGGTATGGTTCAGGTAGTGATTGAGGCGCCCAGATGCATTTCTCTCGTTTGTCTGTTTATTTATCTATCGATTTGTTCGTAATTGTACGATTCTCTTTTGAAGCCGTTACACCGGCCGCGGGCTCGGGCTAGGAACGTGATTGCGGTAATTGGAAGGGAAAACGACAAAGCCATGAGAGGCTATGATGAGCGGAACAGGCCGCGAATGAAGAATGACTTTGATTGATCGTTTCTTGTTTCCTCAAGGGGTCTCAGATAATAAGCTTGAGCTGTACGTCATTCATTGTCGTGCTTACCCAATACTTCAATAGAGGTCAATCAAAAATATAAAAGGAGTCGCGAGGTAAGAATTGCACCACGAGTGGGTCGACTGTCGATCTTTCCATCTTTCGGCACCTAGTCGAGCTGAACAAAGAGTAAACAAGAGGCCCCAAATAGAGGAGAAAAGAAAGAAAAATTGCTTGGCAAAGACCCTCTTGTGCGAAATATCGATGTTGTCAGGACATCGAGAGACACCACGGTTGCAGCAGTAGTGGATTACTCTCGGACGGACGACCCATCAACTTTTCCCGCCAAGCGATACAAATATACCGCGCCGCCGCAAAGGTCGCTTTCAAGTACCCGGCATCCACAGAGACTGCGATGATCACGGTTACAATTAAAGATGCCAACTACCGAGCAAGGCGGCCCGGGTAGAAACCCTGGACAATGCGCTGAGACATCTCCACATGTCAGAGTAGGATGAACAACCAACTTGACAGACGCGCCTGCAAAGTATCCTATCCTGCGCAACTCAGCTGCTACGAGTGTTTTTTTTTTCATGGCGCCTACGTCGAATGAGCAGCACACGTACTGCTGAATCAAGACATGCTTACCACATGGCATACTTCATGTTGTAGAAGCATGTCTCGCAAGCCTTTGGGACTCCAGCTATTCCGTCCGGGTGTGCAGCCATGAAACAGACGACGAGACGGGCTCAGCATCTTATTCAGAAGACATTCTTGGCATTGCATAGATCCAAGAAGGTGCGGTGGACATATCTTGGGGAGACTCTGGGGTCCGCCCCGAACTTCATGAACAGGTTGGAGATGTATGGAAATCCGAGATGGCCCAATGTGTAAAAACGATATCACGTGTTATAAGCATTGCAAATACGAATCTTGACTCTCGATTGATGTCGAATGGTGGAGCTCTATCCCACAATGCCGCTCGATATTTCGCATCCCTGGCGTGAGACGAGACAGCAAGGCAGTGGATCATGGGCCGACTCGGCCTTGCGGTAGACGGACATTGCTTTGATAGAGGCCAAGGCGAGAAAATATCAGCCAATGGAACTGCAAGAGTTTGTAACGGTAAAAAGTCCCAGTACGGCCCTGATTGGCCGAGCCGTCCAGACGCAGAATAGGAATTGTGACATGAAGCCACAAACAGGATGACATTTTCTTTCCATTGGACGCAATTGTATTTTACTTTTCCTCCCTGCTTTTGCTGCTGTGCGCTTCAGCGCATGGATACAACATGCGACGCGTAGGACTGCAGATTTGTACAACGAGTACAACGTGGAAGGCGGTCTCCGTAGCCGTGGGCTGCCACGCCGTGACGGCAAGACAAACGCAGCTTAATCTCGGCAGCGGAACCGGAGACGACGATGCGGTCTGTGTTTGGACATATGAAAGTCATCAGAGAATGCCACGCCGGTATTTTTGGACCCCAAGGCGGCTGCATTGTTGGATTTTTCGGCGCGTTGCAGTTGCAGATGCAGATGCAGGCGCAGGCGCAACAGCAGAAGGCGACTAGTATCGTATCAGGTCAGCTAAGCCCATGCCAGCCGGGACATCGTGCATAGAACTCATACACACCGGACAAACAGACAGACATACAGACCAGACATACATGCGTATATGTGTGCACACCTTCTTTCATGGTCGTGCGATGGTGGAATCGGGCCACCGCCATCTGGCCTCTGCCCTCTGCCCTCTGCCCTCTGAAACGAACGGTCTGCCATCGTTGAGCGAATCGCAGGCGAAATAATGCTTGAATGATGCTTGGTCGATGAGGACAGGAGATGAGCTTGTTGGAAAATCAGGAATCCCCGATGCACTGTGTAACGCGCAAGCGACGTGACCGCCTCGAAAACACATCAATCTGTGCAGCTGGCCGCCAGTTCCTCCCTTCGCTTCTTCCTCCTGCATCTGCCAGTCTGTCCAGTATTGCAGCCATGTGTAACCAGCTGCCAGCCTCGGTGTCCACTGGCTCTTACTGGCTACTGGCTGCCGCCCAGTGCCGGGTCGCAACTTCCAAGTCGTTGTTGAGCTTGGCTTGGCTTGCCATTCATGTGGCTCTGTCAGGGGTCGCTCCTGCCTCTGCCTGCGGTGTGTTCGAATTGTGCACTGTTCCAGACTCCACTGGTCTTCTTTTTTCCCCCTCCTTTCCGACTTCATCATTCCTGCCTGCACATTCCAGGCGACCATTGAGAATCTGTTCAATTGATATCACACGCCGACAATTTTGCTTCGTCGCCATCCCGTCCCGGCTCTCCGTACCAAGCAATGAAATCTATCAAAAAAATACTGTCAAAACTGCCCACGCCAAGGCTGATTGGACTGACTGGCATGTTGGCAACTTGACATATCCGGGAGCCGCTAGCGCCCTTGCGCAAAGTATCCACCATGTCTGGCAGCGAAGATCAGGGTTACACTGCTATATTTTTCATCCTTTTTTTTTTTATTTTCCTTTTTTTCCGTTTCTCCTTTTTGTTTTCTTTTCGTTTACCTTGCTCGCATGAAGCCTTTTATTGCTGCAGCCATCCGAGTCAATCGGACAATTACCACACGGGAACGCACAACTACTATACTACACCCACCTACCTACATACTACATACGTAGGTACTTGGTGAGAAATATCCCCGTTCACATCAAGGGCCGGACGTCAAACAATCTCAAAGCGACCAGGCGCCAATCAATCGGTTGGGTTCGGTGCCAAGAGTGGAGAATGGATCGTGCTGGGATCTTGTCTGAGCTGCCGGGATAGGGGTCTCCACCGACATATCGTCATAATACCACCGACCTTAATCCACGTTTCTGCGGTTTGCTGCACAATCACGGTCAAGCAACACTGGACACGCGATCCCTGAATGGTGGAACGAAAGAAAAAATAGAAAAAGTAAAAGTGAAAGAAGACGCAGATTATCGGGCCAGCTCTCGATAAAATCCCGCATTGCCATTATCGCCGTCTCTTTTACCCACCGCAATTTCAACCCTTCACCCGTGCCGTCAGTTGAGTCCGAGACATTGCAGCATGATGCTTTGCCCGGTCAGGGCATTGGACGCCATTCCCAGTTTGCTTCATCCTGACTTGTCCGTAACGGTCCTCCGGGCGTTCCTGGATCATAGGTCAGGGTGTCTCCCTATGATTTGTGCGGTATTGTTGTTGGTTCCAAGTCAAGGATCATGACGCTATATCCATGTACATAGCCAGGAACACAAAATGGTATAGATGTAAAAAGCGATACTGGAAGTAGCGGATGCTTCTGGGCGTCGTCGAGGATCAGTATTAAAAACTTGCTGAGCTTAGTCTTTCTCGAATATATAAGGACCGGGTGAGCCCTCGTCCACCTTGTTCCTACTCGTCTCCATCTCTATTCAGTTCCTCACATCCTCCATCGCTCTCATACTATACGAGAGCATTCGATAAACTACAACAGGGCTTTTCGTTTCTTTTCCTTTTTCCTTTCCTTCCTTTTGCCTGGTCTCTCCAATAACCAGATTACCAAATTACCCATCTACTAAATAACTACCTACTTCCTGATTCAATATCCACCATGGCCCCGTCGGCAATCTTCCCTGATTTGCTTTCTGAGCGTCAATTCTCGGTCAAGAAGGTTTTCAACGCTCAGCCCCGATCTAACAGAAGTTCTGTCTCATCCGTGTCATCTGTGGCCTCCATCCGGCTGAATGACGGCAACTCGATTCCCCAGGTAGCCCTCGGTGTGTACAAGGCACCCAACGGTCAAGAGACTGAAGACGCCGTCACAGCTGCTCTCGAGGCCGGCTATCGTCACATCGACTCGGCTGCACGCTACGCCAACGAGGAAGCCTGCGGACGTGCCATCCGCCGCTGGCTCAAGAAGACGGGTACTCCCCGGGAGGAAGTGTTTGTTTGCTCCAAGCTCTGGGACGCCGACCATGGTTACGAGGCTACCTTTATGGCCTTGTGCTCTTCTCTGGAGAAGCTCGGTCTCGACTATCTCGATCTCTACCTGATTCACTCTCCTGCTGAGAATGAGAAGAAGCGACTGGAGAGCTGGCGTGCCCTTGAGATGGCTCAGAGACTAGGCAAAGTCAAGTCTATTGGCGTGTCGAATTTTGGTGCTGCGCATATCCAGAACCTTCTGGAGCACGCCACGGTGGTGCCTGCTGTCAACCAGGTCGAAGTGCATCCTTTCTGCCAGCGAGAGGCACTTGTTAAGTTATGCAACAAGCACGGCATCAGAATCGAGGCCTACTCGCCTTTGGCTCGTGGAAATAAGCTGGGAGATCCTACAATCAATGCCATTGCCAAGAAGTATCACAAGACACCTGCACAGATTTTGCTCAACTGGAATGCGGCCCGCGGCAACATTGTCCTGCCCAAGAGCTTGACCGCCTCTCGCATCCAGAGCAACCTGGACAGCTTTGATTTCACGATGTCGGCCGAAGATGTGGCATCCATCGACGCGCTGGGATCCGAAAATTACGTTACTGGTTCAATGCACAAGTCTGCTGACTGAGCACTGAGTGCGTTCGAGGATTTGGTGGCTTGCTCAAGACATTTTTTTTTTTTTTTCTGTTTTCCCCTTTTAGAACGGCAAAGGCGTTTTTGATTCGGACGGAGATTCCGGGAAATAGACAACCCAACCAATACGACCACGCGCAAAGACACAAAAAGGCAGCCTTATTACACGCACCCACGCACATGCACGGCACAGCCACAGCCACACCACGCGCACGCAACATATCCCCCCATCCAAACCCGGCTCCTCGAGCAAACTACAGATGCAGAAGTTGATACCACAAGCACGCATGATCGAAGAGGGCATGTGGTGAATGATGGCGTTTCTTTTTGTTTTTGTTTTTGTTCTTGTTCTTGTTCTTGTTTTTGTTTTTTCATCTAGTTTATAGATTGTTCTTGATAATGGCTTCCACATCGTGGCGGAGTACAGAAAATAGACTGGGACAGGGGCGTTTTGTATTATTTACACTGTCGGGAAAATAGCTTAATAGGCCGGGTCCCACACCAGACTGATAGAGTAACTATGGCTAGAATAGAATAATTGTGGCTAAAATAAGAAATCCAACGACTTGAGCTACAAAGGCTGTTGATGCGACTTGCTCCAATGCCAGGACACGATGAAACGGTCCGGTCAGTGCCATGGATCTGTGCATGGCCTGCTTCACGGCGAACGGCACAGCATGCCGGATTATATGTGAGCATGCATATATGTACGTGCTGCATAGGTAGGTACGTGGTAGGTGAAGGTGAAGATAAACTCGAGGTCCCAACAGTCAGCATTGAATTCAACTCATCGCAGGCGGACCGAGTTCGCAACGTGCTCCGCCGGTCCACCTTTGAACTTGAGGGCGCCACGGGTCGCGGGACTGAAAAGCATCGCCCTTGCAAAGATGGGCCGTGGCACTTGTCAGGGGATGTGTAGATACCTAGTTATATGTACATCCCTACCTAGCTAAGTAACGCGCGATACAGCCCGCAAGATGGCGCACAATGCGGCGCAAGTAAATCCAACGCGGAAATAAGAATAAATGAATCCACAAATCCATGAATGATTACCAAGCACACTTGATTAGGGAAAAGAATAGCTAATCTAAAACAGTCACTCACCGACTGCAGATCCCTCAACAAAGTGTGACCGCGAAAAGCACATGCATCCAAGCCAGGGTCCAAGTTTCGTTTCCCAAAAAAAAAGAAAAAAAAAAAGCGCGGTTAAGAAATGTAAAGAGTACATAAACGCACAGCAGCGGATTTTTGAACGCACAGCAGCAGGTACCCTCACACCTGTTTTTCTATGCATAACTACCGCAAAATACA
>SRPT01000513.1:0-22877 GCA_018360205.1 Claviceps digitariae | reverse complement strand
GTGTTTTTTTTTTTTTTTTTTTTTTTTTTTTTTTTTTAAAAAAAAAAGGAGCGGAAGAGGGCTTGGACGATGTGTGACCCGACGGCCTTGGATTGCGGTGTCGAGATTTGAGGGCCGGGCGGCGCAATTACAAGGAGGTAGGTACATAAATATGTATATAGATGAACGGGGGGCAACGGAGTGACAATGCTTTCTTTCTCTCTTCTGAGCCTAGAGAAAAAAGATGCAGATAGAACTCTGGACAAGGCATGACGTTGTCAGGATTACCTGGTGTGAATGCAACATGGTGAAGCAAGTTCATCACAGGCGTTGTAGAGAATTCTCATCTCCTCCACGACTCATCCACTTCACAAGTTCGTACCATGTATTCTCACAGCAACATACATATATCATGAAGCATCCAAAACCGCTCTCTCCTCCCCAAACCACGTACATACAATCTTCTCAGCCCTATCACTTCTGCACCCCCCCCCCCCTTTTCTCCCCGCTTCCGTTTTTTTGAGCACCAGATTGAGACTTTTTCATAAAAAAAATAAAAAAAATAGAAATAGAAATAGAAATGAATCTGCAGCCGTTCATTTCTGGTCAAACGACAAGCTTGAATAGCCACCAGCCACCCAAACACACAACACGCATGCACATCCTCATCGAGAAACTACATTCCACCGCCTATTATTTATCCCCACGGCACGCCGGCCCCCAAACACACATACACACATACACACACACACACCAAAAACACAAGCTTTCGCCCAGCCCAGCACCGGGACACAAAAATATTCGGAGACGGGACACAACGTCTCCCTTCCCCTCCCCTACCCTCCCTCCCTCTCCCCATCTTTGCCGCCACGCCCCCTCCCTCCAAGAATGTTAAATAAATGTATATAAAAGAAGTTTAATTCTTTTAAATAATGATACGAGCATCTATCTATATTTTCCCAAACAGACTACCCAGGTATGCAAGATGATCGAGCAATAAAACACACACACACACACACACAAGGTCATGTTTGCCGCTTCGCTCAAGCCCGTCCAACGGGTCTGCGTAGCTGATGAGGCCGGTCGGTGTGGCTTTTCTGCAATGAGCTAGGCAAGTGCATATAAACGAGTAGGGGGAAGTGGTCGCTGGTGATACAACGGGGTGAGGAGTCTACAAGAATATACGTATGTACTCCTCGATAGAGTGTTTCTGCTTGTGTTTTCTTTTCTTTTCCTTTTGTTCTTCCTTGGGGCTGGGATTTACGATGGCGCGCAAAGGGGACGTGTTGCCTGTGGCAGATGATGGAGCTTGGAGAAGGAGAGGGAGAGGGGACAACATATCATATCGCAGGATACAATCGTCTTTTACCCCAAAAACTGGTTTCTCCACATGGGCGTGCTGTTCGTCTGGACTTGGAGACGATTTGAGCGGCCATGCGGTGAGGGAATACCACAACCCGATGTGCGGCATGGGCTCAATCATCGTACCAAAGTGTATGTATATAGCCAGCGTTTTATACGATAGCCTTGACCTCTTTTTGACAGCACCGTAAAGTGGCGGTTTGAAATAACAAACTTGGGTTCCAGAGCTGGCATTCTGGTTAATTGATTTATTTATTCATTTTTAAAAATGCCCACAAGTCGCTCCCAATCTCCTGTCCGCTGCTGTCGTGTAACCCCCAGCCAGCCCCATGCTATGCTGAAGCTGTCCATCCCCTGTTCTCTTCGCATAGCACAGCTTGCCGCATGACAAAAAGTCCTTTTTTATCAATTCAAAACCCTCATTCCAAAAAAAAAAAAAAAAAAAATCCCAGTGGGAGGAAGAAGAAGAAAGTTTGGCTACTCAGACTGTGGCAATGTGGTGGCACAGGGGCGCCTGAAGAGAAAAAGCTTACCAACACACTGCGCCGCCTGATGTATAAGAATTGACATGTGTATGTAGTATGTACAATGGCCGAGGGCGCTGCTTGTCCAGGACGTAAACTGGGGTGTTGAAAGAATAAAATACAAAATAAAATAAAAGGTTGCTTGGTGGTACCACGGCTCGTGTGTGATGTGTCTGGGTCGGTGCCTGCCACATAGATACTGCCAAGACGTGGTTTGTTCTGGATGGGAGGAGGCTTTTTTCTGCGGCATGTGTTGCCCGCTAGGCTGGATTTTGGTTTCGGATGGACATGTTCTTGATGAGCACGGAGGGCGTGTCTCTGTATTTTTTGTACCTTGAGCCTTGAGGTGTCATGTTCACCAGATGAATCATCTTTCCCATGTAGAAATTGACCATTCTTTCCGTGGATACGGTCTGATCAAACAAGAGATAGATGCAGCCCTATTCTTATAAAAAAAGAGAGAGAAAAAACAAAAGGCACGCAGCTGGCCACTCGTCGCTATCAGTTGTGTCCCAGACGCGACGTGTTGATAGCCAAGTACTGTCCGAATGAAAACATCTGTGTAGCGAACGGAAATACGATCGCCAGCGTCCGCCTTCCAGGCTTTCACCACTTCTGTTGCAAATCCGGTGTGCTCCCGCGGCAGCAAAAGAATGTTCCATGCGCCCGGTGGCGATAACCAATTGTTGCCCACGGCCACCTCTTACATAAACACAAAAATGATTTACGTAGGCCTTCGAATCGTCGATCCGATGCTAATGAGGCTCAATCCCCTTTTTCTTTTCCTAATTTCACATTGGCCAAGTGACCAAAGAGGACTACGTGCCAATTCCGCATTGTTGTTTCTTGTGTTAGCTGACACTGGGTGGGAACACGACATTGCCGTCATGGTGGGCGGGAAAACGATCACAAGATTCTGAGAAAGAGCCTATAACGGCAACTTTGCCCCATCAGTAAAAACGAAAAATGTTGTGGATTTTTCCAAGAAAAAAAAAACAATGTTACTTGCTTTCGCTCTGTCGACTGGCCCGTCGTGATATTCGCTCTTTTGACGTCAACCACACCTGGGAGTCGGGGACACATTCGGATACTCTGAGACCGACGCCACATTTCCAATTTACCAGGCGTTTCGGCTATTGAATCACTCTTCATTAAGTAAACCGCATGTGCGCTGACGATGTAGTCGTCACCTTCGTGCAGAAAGTAGACCATCTGTTGTCTTTGGGTTGGGTTCTGTTGGGTTCTTGCTAGCCCCAGATCCGGAATATGAAGCAAAGAAAACTGCAGGATACATCTGTTAATCGAATTTCATTGAACAGTCAGACGCGCGATGATGGTGGTTTTTGGGAGTCACGCGTGGGTTGAAAGCGAACTTATTGCTGGATCTTGCACAACATCACCCAGAACGAAAGCCTATCCGAGCAACTCCAGAAAAGCGCTGCCCAAGAAAAGTCGCCCGTTGGTGGGCATGTTACGGCTTCAAGACAGTAGGTCACGCTCACGGCGTGCAAGAAGGATATCAAAGATCAATCATCACTTCAGCCGCATTTTTAAGGTTGCGTGTCCGTCACTGTCACGGCTTCCGTTGGCGAATCTCGACTGGATTGCATGTTGCCTCAATTTTGAAAAAAAATGCCGCTGCGTCGTTCACCCGCTTCAATTGTTCTCTCTCCTTGACATCATCCATCAGCTTGTGCTGGCCAATCTTCACACACTCGCACAGGACACCCAGGTCTTGAGGGACCAGTACACGTTTTAGGGCGAGAAAGACGAAAGAACGGCTGTCTGTTTGGATAGACGTCTCTGATCGGTCAGCAGGCACATACTGTTTGTTGGCTGAGAGAATCCGAAATCAACTGTCCGAGTTTGGGGGCCGTGAACGTGACTAACGTCTGTAAGCTCTCAGCTGGGCATGGCTGTGGAAAGGGCCGGCTGGGAATACAACGGACTGCCACACAACAAATTAGCAACTGCTGCGCCATTGAAATGACGTACTTGCCGTGATGCGCATAACACAGAAACGTGTTTGGCCACAAGCCACCGCACACATCCAAGATTCGTCGAGCATGGGGGCCAAAACTCTGCTCAAACCAAGCGAACAAAATCGGCCCCTATCATATTAGATAGAGCATCACCTGATGACAAGATATTTGACCTAATCCAATAAGCGATCCCGGTAATGCGATGGTGTAAGAACAATTACCAATCTTTGATCGTCTGACTGTGTTTTGCAGTGTACAAACGAACAGGCCGAAGCGTGGGCCATCTTCCTTGTGTAATTCAAATAAGGGCTTATCATTGCCGAGGCCAGTTTGGTGATGGGGGACATCTCTCGATGGAGATAGATTTTGATACTATGCTCCATGATTGATTTTCTCGTACGACCCATTTTCGATTGCCGTGTTTAAGATGGATCTGCTGCACTTGGCATGTCAGCTTGGTTGGAGTTTGGACCAGAAGGTAAAGATATTTTTGTGGCCGATTTTACATCCATCGAATTGATATCCCAAGTACAGTGGGTCGTAGGTAATTCCAAAACTTTTTGCACCAAAATTGTATGGTAAAATGTTCGGAATTACCTGGACTCACTATACTTTGACAGCTCGGCAGCTGGCGGCTCACCCTTTAGGATGCATGTGAGAAGCAGCTGCAGCTGTTGCAGCCGACAAGACCAGAAGTGGCACCCATCGGCTGTGCTAGCTCAGAATCCAATGTACCTTCCTTACCTCCTAAGTTTAGGTATAGTTAGAGTATGCACTACCTATCTACCAGCATCGACATGGCGACGTTGAAGGTAGTGTCTGCCGGGACAATACTCAGACGCTCGCTGTCATACCAGACCGGACTTCTGACTGTCTCCCCGAGGGCTCTTGCCCTGCCGGGAAATCTATGTTGAGTATCAAGAGAGAAACCACCAAGAGCTCGCTGGCAATCAATTGTTGGAAATCTCGTCCAACATCTCCCCGCCTCTCCACCAAGACAGCTTATCGTTACCAAGCGGTTCCGCACTGCTTCCCTTGCCCATCTTTATCTTGTAGCGTCGGCTTTCAACCACCCACACCTGGCACTAATGTTTCACCCGACTGTAAGTTTTTATTCGGCAATTCTTCAAAATATCCCTCGCCAAGCTAGTTCAAGGTCTTTTTTTTTTTTTTGCGTCGAGGATGGCCCGGAAAAGCAGCATCTCGATCTACCCTGTCATAACATAAAGCTCTCATCGGTGATCTCTACACATTCCGTTTCATGGTTGCTGCCCTTAGCCTGGCTTCCACTGCAGGTCGCCTTTTGCGAGTACTAGAGGCAAGCTCCCCAACTACGTCGGTACTCTCAGGTCGAATCAATATCCATGTTTCAAACTTGCTCCAGAAGCTGGATACCACAGTGCTTGTGCTCTCTTCGAGACTGGTTATCGTGTCTGGAGGCTGGCACTTTCGACCTTGCGCCTTTTCATCTCCCTACTTGATATTGTGTTTAAAACGGACTTGCTATGGTTCACTCGGTACGGCGAAATGCATACACAATGTGTGTATGTATGTTATGTACATACCTTACCAGTGTCTAGACAACGATGCAGGAACGGGCCGCTGGATACCAAAACACAGAGCGATCTGATACGTTCACCCCAATAGCAATCTTGGAGAAGCAATCAAGCAAGTACCTCTGCTACCGTTCTCGGCGTCTCTCCCATCAGAAGGTGGAGTTGACAAAGCCGCGCTTGCGTTTCCTTTAATAAGTCATACCAGTCGCTTTGTGTGTCTCAGAAGCCGCGTGAGTGCCCAGTACTGTGCCGTTTGAAGGTGAGTGTTCATCCCTGATCAGCCACTCCCGACCCCTTTCGGCTTATTGTCTAGTATCTTTTTGGTTTTGCTGGGAGACGCAAGGCAAACCCGAGAGCTGCGCCCCAATCGAGGCGCTTGTATACAAGTCCATAATTTCCACAAGTGAGTACTCATCTTTGATAATATTCTGATATATGTCTTTTTAGTCCTCACTTAAAGTCATTAGAGCCTTCTGCGTTGGGACATCGTACAGTGGGACGTGGGTATTTTCGAAAAAGAATTTGCACCAAGATCGGGCATCAAAATTGTATCTTGACTGTTCATGAATCAACACATAAAAACCAAAACACAAGTTAGTGGGTTGTGTGTAAGAATACGTTGGACGGAGCCAAATCTCATGAACTCCACATCTTGTTGCTGTCTAAGTCTGGCGGCAGACCCCTTGCTTTTTTTTTTGGGTCAGACAGTATTCACCTCCACTCGATTGAGGAGGGATGCATTTTGTCGAGAAATCAAGAAAAATAAACTCTGCAGAAATCCTTAGGCTTCGACCTGCCATTGGTTGCTGATCGAGACATGCCCGGGGCCGCGACCTATCACAAAACTTTTCAACTTCCTTGCAATGGATGATGAATCCAGTGACGGTTCCAATGTATTTGGCTTGAATGCAGCAAAAAAATTCCGATTCGTTGCAGCCTCGACAGCCATTACTTCTCATGGATGCAATTCCTTGCCACGAAGCATTGTTTTGTCTGGCTGGCAGCCCTTACTTACTAAGAGAATGGCGAAAAGTTGGCATCATTTTCTCCTACTCCGTCTCCCTCCCTCTGTTTTGTTTTTCTTTTCCAATAAAAGGAGAAGAGTCCAGAAACTGGAGTGAATCTCGGCGTCAAATCTCTTGGATTGTGATCTGTCTTCTTCTTCTTTCACATTACCAATGTTGCACTGCAAATTGCGCTCTTGACAAATAGGCGCCGGTGCTATGGAATTGTGTTGCACAGCTTATAAATCACCGAAACGAGAAGGGTCGGTTGGCCATGGTAGTTGGATGACCCAGAAAATTAAAGCATTCGCCTTCTTTTCGAGCACTTTTGGGAAAATTTGGTCGATTTTTCCACGTCGTTGTGAATAGGAACAGAACAGGCAGCGACATGTCAGCTATTCAAGGAGACCTGATAGGCGACGCTGCATAGCCAATGGAAAACTCCAGAATCTTGCTGCTGATGAATCAGGGCTTTCGGGAAAAGGGGATAACAATCAAGCAGGCGTGTGTCTGGTGGACAATTGGCTTGGCCCAGATGACCGCCGGAAGCGTTTTTGCAATTCCGCGATTGGACGATGCCGCACGAGCTGGATTGTCTCTGCCCTACCAATCAAAAGGCTGTGGAAGAAGCTTGAGAGGACTCAGGGGAGCAGTCGGGCCATGACAAATCCTGTTTTGCGACAGGTCTAGGCTGTTTGGGGAAGACATAACCATCGTCGATTCCGCTCTTCCATCGATTCCATCGATCTACACCAGTCAGGGTGGTTTCATTAGAACAATGAATTCCAGGAGGACGGGTTAATAAAGCTAAAAAAAAAAACGCTCCGGGGAACCAGGGGTACGATGGTTCACACTCCATCCGCCAACAGGAACCAGGCATGACCGGCGCCACCCGACAGCAAGGGGGAGGACGGAGGTAGGGAGAGAGAGAGGAGGGAGGCGCCCAGCTTTGCTCGTCCTGGATGGACTCCTGGGCCCTGGCGCGGAAACTACCAACAACAGGAAAGGTGTGTGGCCATGCGCACCATCTGGGCCAGTTGTTATTCGGCAACCCAACGGTATGAGACTTGACATCTCAACCTGACATTTTTATTTTTAAAAAAGAAAAAAGAATGAAAGTAAGTCAAGGAGAAATCGGACTAATGAGCTGGCACTCATCCGCGACACACGCCATGACACGTACGCGGCGTCACATAACAACCCATGGGCATCTTCATTCCTGTTTACAGACAGAAGCAGCATGGGCGCCGGTCAATTGACACTGGCAAGCGCGATTCATGGTGACAGAATTGCCCAGGAGTTAGCATTACTCCTCACTGGCGGCTTCGTGGGATGTGTTTGTGGTGTGGTGCATGTCCACGGATTCTCTTCCGATGTTTCGAGCTCGCACAACACAACACATGTATGCATGTATATGTATGTACATACACACATGTCAAGATGTCAAAAGCCCGCTCCATCTGCGTGGTGCCGCCATGTCCCAAATACATGACTCCTTGTTAGCCTGCTCCGGTTTGTACCGCGGCTATATCGAGCTATATACATATGTTCTGTAAAGGTTTGCATTCCGCGGTACTTTTCTCTCAAGCTTCCAGTATACCGGCCTGTGAAGATTTTATTTTATGCATGGCATGGATGGTCAAAACATGATGAAGAGAAGTGGCACGGTGGACGTGAATGGCATGTGAAGGGCGGGGGGAAACACGTGATCGATCCCGGCAATACTGCCTCCCCTTTGTTCGGATTCCATGACTTATCACTAGATGGGTGGCGAGCAAAGGTTAGGATCTGCTGGCTTGACGGGTGTCGGATCCTCGAAAACGAGATAAGAAAAAAGGAAAAGGGGCTCATTCGAAATAAATAAAAGAATAAATAAATAAAACGAAAAAAAAAAGAAAAAAAAAAAAGAAAAAAGAAGCAGAGGCAGGGGAAAAGAGGGACTGTGCGCGTTCTGAAGCAAGGCAAGTACTTGTCTCCTGAATGCGTGACGAGGCCAATTTTCTTTCATCTTTATTTATTTATTTTTTTTTTTTAAAAAGAAGAAGACCAAGGCCAAAACCAAGACGAAGAAAAGAAAAAGAAAAAGAATGTGGCTCCCAACAATACTGACAGTCTGGGGTATTTCAAGGAAGGAGCACGGAGTGAAAAAAAAAAGGGCCTGGAAAAGCTCTGCAAGCAAACAACGGCTGAATATGGTGAATATGGTGAATGTGGTGCGGCCGCTCTGACCGCTTTTGGGCTTTTCAATAAAAAAAAAGGACAGACTGGATGATGCTCACTCACTCGGGGTGGCGCCACGACATTACTGTTGGCTGCGGTGCGGGCTTTCGGCGGTGATGATGAATACTCGAGGCCGTATGACCCGAATGTATTTTTATTCTTTTATTTTTTTTTTTAAAAAAAATAAGTATTTTGGTTTCGGTTTCTCCATTTCTTCCTCGTGCCTCTGTTGCTGGCTCATCGTCAGAAAAGGCGGACCACCACACATCAGACACAGACACAGGCACAGGCACAGACACAGACAAGGTGGTGGGCATTGGAGGGGCGGCATCTACCAGGGGCTTCGGGAATCGGGAAACATCTTCGCTTCGTGACCGCCTGCCACGAGGACGCATCCGCGTCTTGCGCTGAAACAAGGCCTCGCGAGCCTCGCGAGTAGCGGCAGCTTTAGCTGTAGCTGTAGCGGCCCAGTCAGCACAGCACGTCCAAGTGTTCCAAGCCACGAGACTCTAGGAGTGAGATGGGGGAAGTTGCAATTTGCGCCCGAAAAAAATCAAAAAATCAAAAAATCAAAAAATCAAAAAAATCAGCAACGAGCAAAGAGTCCAGGTGACTACTGACTGACCGTGACGGGCGTGGTTTTTTTTCTCTAGTATTGCTTCCTTTTCCACCCCCCTTATTATTTTGTTATTTTATTTATTATTTCTGCTTTTTTTTATTCGTATTTTTTTTTTTCTTCTCTTCTCCTTGGCTGAGCTGGCAGCTGGCACCGACAGGTCGGGCTGGATGGCCACGCTGACGTACAGCATTGAAAGGGCCCTGAATAATTTGGCCCGACGCAACCCTCCACGCGAGGTTGGAAGTATCAGGGCAACAAATCGAGTTGCTTGTGCTGACATGTACGTATGTATGTACATACCTAGGTAGGTAGGTATGTAAGTAGGTAGTATGTAAGTACATACACATGTAAGCATGATTAAGCATGACCATGACCTGGCTGGGGCAATACGCATCCTTGATAGATCAATCATGATGCATTCTGCTGCCCCGGCGGTGGAAAGCTTCAATGGTGAGCGGTTTGATGGCTTCCGGCCGGGGCGTTTGGGCCACGGGGTCAGGCGGACGCTGCGTTGGAACCACTCGGGGCAGTTGGGGATGGGCTTTGTGGACTGCCACGAGTCCATGACCGTATGTACGTGTTGTATGTATGTACATATGTAGATATGTACATATCAAGCATCATCTGAGACGAGCTTGGAAAGCCTCCAGTCGGCCGCAACACGTACCTGGCTGACAACACACAACAGCACGAGAACGGCACGGGAACCACACGAGAACAGCACGAGAACAGCATGTTGTCCAGCATCTTGTTCATCCCAATTGTCGCCATTTTTGCCTCTCGGTCGAGGTAGGTGCCCGCTGGCGGGTAACAGAACCGACAACGTGACTCGCACAGCTTTGCTGCACGGCAGGGAGGATAAGTCGGGGAGAGCCCAAGCACAAGCACCCCGAATTTGTGTGCCGGGATCAGGCTTTTAATGTACATACATGTGTATGTATGTATGTATGTATGTACGTATGTACGTACAATATGTGCAAGTCTGTGTGGCAGACAGGACGAGGCCGGGCCGGGCGGCCTGAGCAAAGACATCCACGATGCCACGAAATGACTTGGGTTGCCGGAACAAACACCGCTCCCGGGGCCAGACTTGGTCTACCATATCTCATGTCCACCAGACATTGTGGCAAAAAGGAATCAAGTAGAATTGTGCTGTGCGCGGCTGTAGAGTCTGCTTACTTGGTCGCCCGCCGGCATCGCCTGTGTCTTCCATGTCTTTCCGTGTCTTCAGGTCGCCCGCGTCGCCCAGCCAAAACCATGCCGAAGCCATGCCGAGACCGCCACGGCGAATTCAATTCCCTGCGTGCATAAAATACCGAATGGCCATTTATTATTGGTTTTCGCCGCGCGTGACTGCCAGTTGTTCCAGATCACGGGAAGCTGCCCGCTTCAGCTTTCCAGCGCCCGGAAGGGGAAGCCTGATGGATTGCCTTGGTACAGCACAACTGCCAACTGGCCTGCAGGCTGGTCGCCGGTCTGCGTGTCTTTTGATGTGTCTTTTGATGTATCTGATGTGTCTGATGTGTCTGCGTCTGTTGTGGAGAAGGAAAGAAAAAGGCAGGCAGGCCAGACACTTGATCTGGGGAAGAGAAGAGCGAGGAGAGGGGGAAAAGCGGGGATAAAGGCAGCCGAGACCACCAAGACTAAGACTGGACGGTTTGTCTGGTCGGTTTGGTCTGGAACGGCGGAGTCCTAGTAAAAGACGGACTCGGTCAAGGACGACCGAAACGGAGCGTCGAGCATTTTCCCACATTCACATGATACGTGATGGATGGATGGACGGACGGACGGACGGACGACGACGGGCTGTCAGAGAAGCAAAACGGAGGCCGAGACTAAAAGGGGATTAGCTGGACCAGAATGCAGCTAGACCTGTCTGAGCTTCCAATGTTGTTTTCTTCCTCCAATGTCCACACATGCAGCGACTGGTGACCTGAAGACAACGAAAGCGTCGACCAGGGCAGACGCCCAGAAGCCACCTCCTCTAGCATCAGACGCCTCCTGGGCCCCTCCCACACGCCCCCCCTGGATGCATGTGCTGCTCTCGGGACACCGGGACCTGTGGATTCATTTTAATGTTACCAGACTCCTTTCTGATCACTGACCACTGATCACAAGAGAGAGACTGATCGCTCCCGGCGCTCTCTGCGTGCCCAGCAGCGGCGCCTCCGGTACACCAGATTGTTTCGGCACCTTGTGCTCTCCTTCTGCTCATTCTGTTGATTCTGCCCATTCTGCACACCCCACTGCCCGGCGCGCTGTCACGCCCTTTCTGCCCACCCCCCGCCCTCCAAATCGCCCTCGTTCCGGTACGTACCACATGGCTCCGACCCTTGCTTGTGCTCGTTCAATGTTGGGTCCCGAGTTATTAGCACACCACGGCTCAAACTCACTCCCTTAGGCTCTCTCCTTCCCACCCATTCCATCCCACCTCCCCAGTCACTTGCCTATTCCCACCGTCATATCTATATCCTCTTCCCCAGATGCTCCTCCCACGATTTTTCTTCCCCTTCGTCTCCATGAATCCTTCTCCGCATTGCACGCCCGAACGACTGGTCTGACCCGACGAATTCATCTCTTCCAAGCACGCATTGTCTTTCAATCACACAGCTCGCAAACTCCTTTATACCCCAATTGCACGCAGCAAACGAATTGTCTGGTCCCACCACTCTGATCGCCGACTACACAAACACGCATTCGCAAAAAAAGCATAGGACAGCAGCAGCACTCACGCAAAACGCCACCCACACAACACCACACACAAAACAAATACCCAACACAACAACACTCACCCCACACAGGCATTTACGCACATTCAAATCACACGCACTCCCTTCGCCGTATTCTCTCTTACGTGCCCATATCGACTCAATTTGGTGCCTCGATTCCATTGCATATAGCTCTTCTTCACTTTTTGCGGTTGTGTGCATCACACCAACCATTGTGAAAGCTGCCAATCGGTCGCGTTTTTACACCGGCGACGAAAAAAACGGCACGCTTTCCCTCGTCACTTTAAATCTGGTTCACTTTTCACTCAACAACACACATTGTACTGCTAGAGACAATTCGGGTCTCGTGTGGCAGCAATGCCTTATCGTTTAGATACCCACGTCTTGACTGTTGACGCCAACGTCATTCACAAAGTCGATACCACGAATCCTGCCAATTTGTATAGCATGTGGACGGGTTAGTACCACTGCCCTTTTTCATTTCTAATTCCCGCCCCACGCCGCAACAACACGGTACCACCCGTGTATTTACACAATACAGCTTGGGAGCTCAACTGACTCTTTGCGTGATTAGTCTTCTCCCGCTGTGCTGATTCAGTGGAACAGGGGCGACGATTAGAAAATCTGAGCTGGCGCATCTGGCAAAGAGAGCAGCTTGTCGAGTCTTCCAAGCCGCGTGCCAATTGCTCCAACGCCCTCACCCTCCCCACCTCCAACAAGACCAATACCACTTCCACCACTTCCAACACTTCATCCTCCTCCACCACCCGCCCTCAAAACGTGCCTGCCGAGTCCAGGATACAAGAAGTTCCACAGCTGTCTGGCAGTGTCGACTCATTAGCCGACGACGAGGCAGTCGAATTCACTTCTGTATCGGCACCTCTCGAAATTCGACCGAGAATACAACGATTGGATTCATCCAACAGTCGACGCGACCGGCACATCAGCTCCGACGACTTTGAGAAAATGATTGTATCCATCGTAAAAGACAAGACACCTCTCTCTGCACCATCACAAATCTCGCCACTCATGGCAGCCACCAAAACCGGGCTTGCTGTATCAGCTGCTCCTGTCCTGACCCGATCAGGATCGACTACAACCGAATCAGCGACGTCTGAAGTATCCGAAATCTCACATCCTTCCCCTCTTCCGACCGCGATTGAGGACCAACAAGCTCGAGCCCCAACCTTTTCAGAGGCTGCCGTCGCCGCTTCAATACAAAATTCTCTTCCGGAACCCACCTCGTCACCAGCTGTCCAGCACGTGCAGCCGAAGAAACAGCCAGCTCGATTCGCCCTGGGAGGATCTTGTTCCTCTAGCGAGCAAGGCCAGAGCATTGAAAACCCAAAGGCCAGCCGCGCCAGGCCTGCCAAAAAGCTCATGTTCCAACTTGGCGATTCTTCTGGCGATAATTCAAATAAGAGCTCCGCCCACTCGATTGCCGCACGCGCCTCGGTGGCGCCCGCTGCGCTCGCCGCCCCTTCTACCGCCGCCGCCCGGCCTTCCCAAAACGCTCACATCAGTAACCTGGCCGCTCAGGCTTCGCGACACAGCGAGTCCGCCGTTGACTCTGAGACGGAAGCCGAGTATGTCGACGAGAGTGCCATTGACGATGACGATGATTCTTCCGATTGGGAGGATTCCGTCGAGGACAGTGGCAAGTCGAGCGTTGACGACAAATTTTTCCAGCGGGTCGAGTCCAAAGTCAATCTGACGTCACGGCCGTCGCTCATCACTTTGATGCTGGCGCAGAGTGAACGGGCCAGAACTCTGGGTAGTCAAAGTCATACCTCTCAATCAACTTCGGCGATTCAGCGAATGCGCGGTGGCGCAAGCCATCCTGGATTGGGCATTTCTCCCAACGACTCGGACGAGGGCCCCCTCATGATGAAGGGTATGCGACCGTCGATGCTCAAGCCTATTAGCGAGATTCCCCGGTCGAGTGCTCAACCCATTCCGGTGACGGCAACCAACATTCCCTTCCAGGCACCGCTCTCCCCTCGAACCACCCGTCGCAACATGCTGGCGACGGAGCTCACCGAGTCCCTACGGCGGCATCTTTTGTGGGAACGACAGCAAAAGACCATGACGGCCAAGGCAGCATTGAAGCGACGTCACACTGCTCATGATGTAGCCAATCTGAAGCAGTTTCCCGACAAAGTTTGTCTGAAACCCAGCGAGGATGATGAAGCCCGCAGCTGGAATTCGAATTTTTGCAAGGAGACTATGAACGGGTACCATTCAAAAGGATGGTAAACGAAAAGAAGTGGCTTGGAACCCGTTTCTTTTCTTTTTTATTTTTCTTACGACTTTTTTTATATCTTAATCAAGGCTACAAAATCGGAACAGGTTGTTTTTGTGTGTATAAAGTGCGCGTGTCATAGGCGATGGCAGCGCTTAGGTTTTATATTGTTACTGTCATTGTTACTATTTCTGTTTAGGCACGGCAACATTGCAAGTATGCTAGGCGTTTAGCTGGATCTTAATGTTTTATCTCGCGTGTCTGACAAGACGAGCAATACTATACTGCAGAGCGTTTTTGCATTTGGCCCGAAAAAAATCTCCTAAAAATTCTCTGAAGCCCTGCTTGATGTCCCCTGTCACTAGTGTTATGGGTTTAGGCGCAGCTTTTGAAGGTTTATCCTGATTGGCTCACTGGCTCCGCCCATGTACAGTGGGTTGTAGGTAATTCCGAAACGTTTTACAACAAAATTGTATGGCGAAATGTTTGGAATGACCTGTACTCACTGTATGTACCAGACGAACCTAGTGGTCCATGGAAGCTACAACAAGGATAACTGTAAAAGAAGAAGACAAAAAATCACCCAGAAGAAAAGTAAAACGTGTAGTGCGCATCATTCGCATCATCAACGCGGCTTCCATCCAACACTCTCCCAGCCAAGCCGCCCCGCCGAGCGCACCACGCACGCACGCACGCACGGCACTGCCTCGACAGAAATAACCGTAGGAATAAAACCCCAGCGCCGCATCCGCACCCGCAAATGACACCGCCCGCAGCAGGCAACAAACAGCAGGCAATGAACAGCAGGGGCACGAGAATCCTGCCTGTGGCGATGAGGGACGCACGGCGAGCAAGTAAATGGGAAGGGCAGGGCAGAGCAGGGCAAAAAAAAGGTGAGTCAGTCGGTGTGTGGAGTTTGGCAGAGGGGGAGGGGAAGGGAGGAAGTTGAAAAAAAAAAAAAAAAAAAAAAAAAAAAAAAAAAAAAAAAAAAAAAAAAACGGTGGAAAAAGTGGGTTTTGATTTTGATTTTGATTCCGAGCGGGGTTGGACAGCACAGCACAGTGAGATGAGCACATTACAGGCACAGACAACGGGGACATCGCATCCACGAGGGCCGAGTGAGGGGTGAGCATTTTTTTTTTTTTTCTGTTTGTCAAAGAAAATAGTCGTTTGATAAGGGGGGTGGGTTCAAGGGCAAGTCGAGGGAATAAAGGTGGCATTATAACGGAGGAGCGGATATGTTGGCGATTTGGCTGATTACTTGGAGCATGGAGCATGGAGATGGAATTTTTGAATATAAATGAAGAAGATTGGAACATTTGGGTTGGAAATTTGACAGCGTGCACGTGGAAAACGAAAAGTGGGCGGACCCGGAAAAGATGCTTACTTCTTCTTCTTCTTCTTCTTCCCCCGTCATGCCATGGGTTTCATGAGTCGGTCTCTTTTTCTTGGAGAGCAGGTCCAACATGGGCAGCAAGACGGCCGAGTTTGACGCCCGGCACGTGGGATCTGGTGTGCAGAACACAACCGAGATGGGCGATTGCGTGCTGTTCGGTACTTTACTTGGATGGGGCTTGGACAGTTGGTAGCTTGGAAGGTGGCTTGGATGGTGGCTTGGAAGGTGGCTTGGGTGCCGAGGCGGGGGCCTTTGTTGCGGGGGTTGCGTTTGGGACGAGTCTGCGAGATGCTGCATGTTTGTCTGTATATACACACGTGAGGGTGATGATTGTATTGTATTGTGTATTATGTTCATTATTGTGCATCATGTCGATTACATGGGCCATTGTCCGTCCAGTCCGATCTGATCTGCCGGGTCTGCCCGTTGGAGAGCTTCTCGCTTGGGCGTGTACATATGTACATACATGCAATGGGATTGTATGTGTGAACCCTCATGAGAGTAAAGAGAGTAAATCAAAGTGCATGTGGTGACCAACCCGTCATGTGCTCGTCTGCTAGCCAAGCGAGATGAAAGAGCTGCTTACTTACTCTATTCCATTTTTGTATTCTTATTTTCTAGAAGACGAAGCGTTTGTCATGTTTGCATCACCCCGCATGCTCTGCAGTGTATGCGCAGCCGCATAAAGTAGACGACATGCATCATACATCATACATGTACATACATATGTAAGTACATACATGTGCATATACATGCATATGTACATACTACTTACATACATATGTACATATGTACTATGATGCGTGTCCCAACACCAAGACATCATCATACTCATCACATGCACCCCCAGACGGCACCCCGCCAGACCAGCCCGTTTATTCCATCATCGCAGCGTATAGCCTGCCTGCGCATTCGGACGAACGGCTGGGGCGGAGAATTTTCCGTCTGACGTCTGGTTGCGATTGAGGAGTCGATTTGGGATGCCAGGGTGTGATGTGATGCTGGGGTGGGAGCGGGTCAAGGGGTTATTCTGCAAGGAGTGTTCTTTCATGTATACATATATATATCATCATTATCATTGTCACTTTATAGACATGTCCATTCCTATTTCAATCCATCAACACATCTTTATTCTTTCATCCCGCGAAAGAAGAGCACCCGAAAGAACAAAACAGACGGACACATTTCTAGATCGGCGCAAACACAACCGGAGCGTCATCCGAGCCGTCCCATCTTTATCGTTCATCCCCCCCCCCCCACCGCGCATGTCCTCATGAACTGAACTGCCGGGGCCTCGTGTATTCCATCCAGGTATGTATTCGGAAAAAGCGAGACCAACGGCACGGAACATGCATATGTATGTATGTGGATGGGTGTGTGCCACGACGCCGTATTCGTTTCGTCGGTGCAACAAGTTATGAAGAATAATTCTTTTTTTTTTAAAAAAAAAATGAATGAAAAAACAAGACTAGGGCTGCTGCTCCCGATGCTGGATCAGGCCAAATGAGTCTGGCGGGGATGCCGACGCTTGTTTCTGTTCTGTATTGTTCTATTCTTTTTTTTGTATTTGAATCTTTTTTTCCCCACCCCCCTTATGAACAAAGATAGGACAGAACAGGAAAGGCCAACGCACTTCATGGCGTGTCGTGTCCGAGACAGACCAGACGAGACGGGTCGGTGGGATGTGGTCGTTGATGTTGCATGCATGTTTCTGCAGCACGTATGTACATATGTATGTATGTATGTATGTACATGCACGATGAGTATGAATATGAATTCATTGACACGCCTCTCTGCACCCACCCGAACCCAGAACAAACAAGATGAACGGAAGAAAATAATATACATCTTATTTTAATAGAATCACTAGCTCAACCCACGAAAAAAAAAGGAAAAAAAAAAAACTGTTCCTCTCGGCCGACAAGCCGGCTTATTCTTCGCCCAGGACCAGAAGCTCGTGACTTGTCGTCCGATGTGGCGCAGGTGATGTGCATGTTGCATCATGTATGGACGTGTGCATACATATCCTTTGCATGTATTTGTCTTTCTTTTTCTTTCTTCTCTTTTCTTCTCTTTCCTTCTCTTTTCTTTTCTTTTCTTTTCTTTTCCGTCTGTCGTATTGCTAAGACCGGCATCGGGTCATGTCGGTCCGGGTTCAGGATCGTCTCCGATCAAAACGCGGGGGTGGGCGGGGCCCCAGATGAAGACGGCACGTCGGCTCGTCTGTGAAAAAAAAAAATTATCCCTTTGGGTGCCCCAAGGCGCCAACGAGGTCACTACTGGGATTATTGACCAATTATAATAAGGCTAAGTATTGAATACCTTGTATTTATATATAAACCTCACTAGATTAGAGGTCCTAACTACCTCTAACACTATATAGCGCTGCCTTTACTATCACTAAACTAAGAATAATTAGAAGTAGCTCGCCTATACTAGTGCAGTTGTGGGTTCCGTGACCTCGTTGGCGCCTTGGGGCACCCAAAGGGATAACCATGTGCATCTCGGACCATCGGCACCATCAGCACACGCTCGAGATCGACCGTGCATGGATGGACATTGAAATCTGCACCCTCGTCTCGGATACACAGACAAACTGGCCGTCTCAACCAGCCGTCCGAGGTTCCAAGTCCCTCCTCATCCGAACATCTAGACGTGATGCCTTGTCCCCATGTCATGTTGCTCATGTCGCTTTAGTCCATGGTGGATTCGTCAGTGGACTACGTGGGCGCCACGACGAATAATCGCACGACCAACTACATAGATTATAAAAAAAATAGAAAAATAATAGAAAAAATAGAAAAATAGAAAAAATAGAAAAAATAGAAAAAAAGGAAAAAAAGGAAAAACCTAAAAACAAGCACATGATGAGAACAAAGACAAACACCTCACCGACTCTTCTGCCCCCCTGGACTCATGGACCATACACGTGCGCATGCCGCATCACCACCACTCACGTCCCGTTACTACCGTCCGTCATGTTCCTCTTATATGTTCCTTTTTTTTTTATTTTTGAGTTATTCAAGGTAAGCTGACGGGACATGGCTGCTGTCCATAAGCACAGTTCACGATCCTCACTGCTACGTCTTTTTAAATTCCTAGGTCCTTGACGTGTGTGCTGTTGTTGTCCATGTTGTATTCCAATTCCAGGGATCTGAGGCCGTATAGACGGGCTATCTCGGCCTTGAGCTAGTGTCCCTCCTCCTCCTCCTCCTCCTCCTCCTCATCCTTCTTCTTCTCGAACACAAAAAGAAAACGCTTTCAAACATCATCTTGATCGATATTCCGCTACTTTCTCTCCGCACGCCCCCCCTTTTTTCCCCATCCAGGACATGGCCTCTTGGTTCATCTGATGTTGGGCCCCACGACACATGCTTCAATATTGATGCATTTGCTGCCCATAACGTGGATTCATGTCCGTGTCTCTCTCTGCGTCAGTCCAGCATGCACATCACGCGACGGAATAGCATCAATGGCAGATGACCTAAACCTGACCTGCGCTCCCGGTCCGTTGCCCGGGCTCCGGTGCGGCATGTGCGGTTCCTGCGCAGAAGGAAGCGGCTGGCCAATCGCCACCAGGAACGAAATGAATGAATAAAGAGTTTTTTTTTTTTCTTTTTAAAAAAAAAAATTATTTAAAATCTTTTTTTTAAAAAAATTATTTAAAAAAGAAAAAAAAAGTCATGTTAGGGACAGTTTTTTTTTTCAGCCGGTTGGTCCGTGTGTGTAGCGCTAGGCTTCCCCACAGGTGTCTCTCGTGGAAATGCCCCCTTTTGGAGCGGCGAAAGAGGAAGGAAAGAGAAAGCAAAGAAATGAGTCTTGCTATTAAACAAATGCCATGCAGCCGCGTGACTGGATTGGAGAGATGGGGTGTGATGAGCAGTGCGTCAGGGGGTTTGCCTGTTTTATTTTATTTTATTTTACTTTACTTGACTTGACTTGACGTTTTATGTAGTTGACCTGTATGGAGTCGTGGAGCTGGGCAGGGAGAATTATGATTGGTTGGGGGCTGCGCTTCTAGAAGGTTACTCCAGAGGACGCCACGTGGGCTCGGGGCAAGATGGGGGACTGTCATGTAGGCTGCACTTGTAGACGTACATGTAACACATATATTACATACATTTGTATGTATATATGTACATACATATGTATGGACGCGCAAGCCGCTTCGACAAACGCCATGTGCACAATTATAAAGCCAGTGCTGTAGTATCGTAAACTCTACTCTCTCTCTACCTGTAATTGATATTCTCGGGGCAGCCAGCAGCCAACGGCCAGCCAGCCACCCCCCACCACGTCTTCCCCACAGTCCAATCAAAAAAAGGCCCGCCAGCCAGAAAAAGGAAAGAAAGAAGAAGCAGAAGAAAGAAGGAATCAAAAAGGGTAAAAAGTCAGGACAAACTCCGACCCCTGTCTGCTTAGTGTACCGTACACACACACCCCCTCCTCCAACTTTTTGTTCTGGCGTCCAGATCGGACTTTGAGCACATGGAGCCGACGGCTTTGACGCTCTGTGAATGGTAGGGGGGGTTTTACGCCGCTGGGATTGTGCTCTTGGGCGTCACGGGGAGGGGGGGGGGGGCGCTTGGAAGGATGGATGGAGTACATGTAAATTAGCTCAGTGAATGAAAATAAATTCCTTTGATGGAGGGAATATTGTATGGGGTGAATAATGGAAAAGAGATGATGGGAAATGCATGCGTGGCTGAAGACACACGGAGGCTTCTCCATTGTCGGGCGGGTATTATGTCCGTGTGCTATCAAAAGCCGAGCACGGCAACATGGTTGCATTTTTTTTTTTGTTTTAATATTTTTCGCTCCGTCGGCCAGTATGGGAATGAGAGGATCTGTCCAGTAGTTTCACATGTGTCTGGCGATGTATTTTCTTTTTTTTTTTTTTTCTGGCTGGCCTTTTTGCTTTTCCGATGCGACATGTCCATCGGGCTGGGCTGGCTGTCTGACGGTTTAGCGTGCGGAGAGCGGGAAATGAACAGACGTGTCAGCATCATCCATCCGTGCTTGGCTGGAGAATGCGCATGTCCGGCGAAGAGGAACCGTCTTTGCCTATCGGTCCATCTATCCCGGCTTCTGACACGACCTTTTGTTCGGCGGGAAGCGGAAAGGGCTAATGGCAATTCCACCACCCCATGCTGACACACGAGTAGGTGTAAACGGTTTACAGCTTGTCAGATAGATTCCTCGTTTCCGGGCTCCAAGGCTGGTGTCGAATCGGTCCATCTCAATAGGCTCTACTTTTTTCCCCCCCTTCCAACGCAGGTACTTGGCAGCTGCGGATCCCCAGCCACACTGATCGCCTAATAATCGCCGTCGGGTATTGTGCATACGACGTGGGGTTGCATCATGCCAGATTCTCGATACTAGCTTCCTAGCTTCCTAGGGACTAGACCGAACATGAAGAACTTCATCAGTCGGCACGCAGACATCAAAAGGAAATGAAAGCCACACGAACGCGGGATCCGTAGGAATTGGAATCACCCACGACGGGTAAAGTCCCCCTTCCCTCCCCCCGGCACACGAGTTTGCATTCTCGATCGATGGTTTGTTAGCCCATCGTATCGTCAGTCGGTAGCCCCGTAGAGAGCGAGCAAGAAGAAGGAGAGAACAGGACAAAAGAAGCCTGTCCGCATGGATCGCCGATACCAGGCCCCCGGACCTGCCCATTGCCGGCGGGCAAGAGACAGAGTTTAAAAATCGCTGCTGGCGCTAAGTCGAAGAGACTTGCTTTGCTGTTGGCTCCTTCGTCGGGGGGAGGAGGTGGTTCAACCATCTTTTTGGGTGGCACGGGTGAAAATTGAGTGTCAACGTGACTCGGAAAACCAGCCGCGTGGTTTTTTTTTTTTTTTTTTTTTTTTTTTTTTCGTCCAATCTGTTTTCCTTTCAAAACTTGCCTTTTTGCCCGAGTCCATGACGGGTTCTGGCAATGGCATGGCGAAAATCAAGATGCAGACTGAAGCCACGATGGCCATTGCCCGTGCGCGCGACCCCCGATCGGGACGAGTGCCGTCTCAGTGGTCGGTGCAGTGTCCTGAAGCCCCCCTAACACGGCTGCCCGCCCTCCCAGAACGAACGAACAGGCAGCCTGGCCAGCCATCCAATCACACAGCGCGGGGAGCGAGAGCGCACACACACACGCGCGCCTGCAGACACACGCGGCAGACGACGCGCCGCGCCTGGCCGCTTCAGCCTGGTCGCTCAGCCGGCCGCGTGACAGGCTGGCTAATCAAGACGGAGTCTACATGTGACCTGGCGTCCTGTCTTGGTCCCCACCTTTTTTATTGTCATCATCATGGGTCTTTTTTTTTTTTTTTTTTTTTTTTTTTTAAAAAAAAAAAAAAAAAAAAAAGAGTAGCTGCGCCACAAGTGGCTCCGTTCAAAACGGTCAGCCTTACATGGATGGGACCTTGCCAACCTCAACCAGCCAAGACTTTACGAAATGCACAATCCTCGTGCCGGGCTGTCGCTGTCTGTCTGCCGCCGATTTATGATGCTGCTGCGCACGGCGGCTCGACACGGCCAACTACCAACTACAACACATGTACTTTTGCTGTATATATACAATACACATCTATTGGCCAGGCCACACAGCCTCGCGTGCACATACAGCAGACAGATGCCTCACCACACAAAATTGACGCGTCACATGAACACGAGCACCCTCGTCACCTATCCTATCCACCAATCCTGTGACCGGCCGTCGGCTTTGATGAACCAAGTCCAAAGTCTAATTATGCGCATCTGAGTGCTGGACTGTGAGGATGTGCAGTACAGATTCTTTGTTTCTTCTTTCTTTCATTCTTTCATTCTTTTATTTGATTTATTTATATTTTGTATGTTTTTTTATATTTTTTACTTACTCCTTAGTATGCCTATATACCTACATATATACATATGTCATGGACGCACTCCATGCCAGCCACATGTCAATTCCATAACCCCCCAGCAACACCAAACCTCCAAACCATTCGTCTCGCTTCCCCCTCTCAACACATCGAGTCTCTACAGCTACAGCCCATGTAAAACATCAGGTCTCATCAGGCTCAGGCTCAGCCTCCGGCTTAGGCTCCTGGCCTCAGGCACACCAATCTCGTTTCGTCTCGTCTCGTCTCGTCTCGTCTCGTCTCTCGTCAAGTCAAGTCAAGTCAAGTCCAGTCAAGTCAAGTCAAGTCAAGTCAAGTCAAGTCAAGTCAAGTCAAGTCAAGTCAAGTCAAGTCAAGTCAAGTCAAGTCAAGTCAAGTCAAGTCAA